>UYYA01005000.1:19810-47269 GCA_900624975.1 Angiostrongylus costaricensis
TTTTGTTGTACATAGACGGTCGTACAGGCGGTTGCGAACTAGCTGGCGTCTTAGAGTGTCCGGTGGTATTTCTATCACTCTTACGAAATTCTCTAGACCGGCCCTTATTAAGCAGCGTTTTATAGCTGCACTTATTTCGTTTGAAATAAAGGGCAACAGAAACGGAGCCTTGTTTTCACTAGAATTATCGCTTTGGGGCGTGGGATTTCCTCGATGCCTATCCTGAGAAGCTACAGTTTCGTAACCATTTGAGATGGCTATTTGTCGCGCCAGTTTCGAGGATTCTTCCCTCTGCTCTCTACCTGTGCACACGCTAGCGGCGGTTCGAAACATATTTCTTATAAGCGCTCTTTTAGTGTGTGAGGGGTGAGAGGAGCGGTAGTGGACCACTATATTCTTACTGCTCGGCTTTCGATACCATTTTGTGGTGTAGCCGTTCTCGGATAGGTTAATTTGAAGGTTTAGAAATGGAAGCCAGTTTTCTTTCGGTTTCTCACGGGTGAACTCATAAAGTTGTTTTTACCTTCCGTAACATCAATTTGAAAAAAAGGGAAAACGTAGGTGTCTATTGAAAATGAAAAAATATAGAATGCCGTAAAATACTTGTATAACACAAACTCCCCAGTTTAATATGAAGACCGCGAGCCGCTTATTATATGCTGGTCACATTCACAATGACCTAGTGAAGAGATGAGCTCCTCTATTTCGATGGGACTGATCTGTTTCACTTTACACTATTTTATGCTTGTTGTCAGGATCTTATTAAATTTTATACCATTTATTAGAAAGCTTCAGTTCACCTAGCAATTTGCAATTTAGTGGTGTCAAGGACATCAGAAATAGCAAAGAATAGGTCCTAATACCCGACGTATGCATCACTAAGTCCTCCATCCTTTCGGGGTCAATAAAATGGCATCGAACATGTCTGGATGGACAGCAGCACTGATTTGGTACACCAGTAGGCCACCGCAAGTCGTTGCAGTAGCGAGATATGCATTCAACCTCCTCTCTAACGATGCTTGATGAAGTCCAATGCAAGGCTCATCCCCAAAGGATTGGTCAACGGCGAAAAGGTTTATTTTTTTTATCCTTTGCATGAGAGAATAAACGTAATAAGTCGCATCGTCCACCTGATAATCCTAATCTCCTAAGGTATTCTTCAACATGGTTGAAAATACGCTAAAAGAAGAACAACCACTACGAAACCCCTACTCCTAGCAAAAATTATCAAGAATTCAAATGAGCATAGAATATTGGCTTAATATCAAACAGCGATTTACGGTATATGTTATCTATCGATAAGGCCTGGTCTTTTTACCTTGAAAATTCGACTAAATTTAATATTCTTTGTCTTAATCCGGCACATAACATAAACGAATGATTAACTTTGAAGAACTTACTGTTCAAACCCACTGGAGATCAACAAAAGCGATAAGCGAGAGAGAAGACAAGAACTTAAGCGGATTAATACGTTTAATGGAGCACCCTGGCTAGAGAAATCATGGATTGCAAACGCTGGTCGGTCCCAACTGTGTTAACTACGACTAATCCCTCCAGTGAAGGCAAAATAGTACCAGACTTTCCTAAGTAAACTTCCTGCTAATCCACAAAAGCCGATAATTCCCTGGAGCAAAGACTTCGCGAGACACTAGCACAGGTGTCGCAGGATTCCAGAGAGAATCAACTCAACCAGCGTTCCACTACATTCGTGAGGAAATTATGTCCTTATCTGGTAGAGCCAAGCAAACGCGCAAAACAGACAACCGTCGTGAATGCGGACGTGAGACGAATCAATTGAAAAAAGTGTTGGAACTCGACAACATATAAGGCAGGTTCTTATGAAATATATAATTATTTGTTTCATACAGAATTCGGCGTTAAGAAAACATTGTGTTCATTGGCACTTCGCACCACGCGAAATGCTAACACTCGCATTTTTGTGAAGAAGGATGAAAACTTTCCAGCTTTTTCGCCAAAAAAGTTTACGTGTAAATAGATTTTTCTAAATCTCTGATTTCGGTTTCCTTTTTCATGGAAGAACCAACGTGTAGCACCACATCCACGGATGTATACGTAAGATTAGATATTCCAGCTCATCAAAGATATGGTGCCTACGTGAAATCCGTCGTGCGTCAATAATGGGGCTCATCATCACTTCCTTCCTACTCACCTCCGTACTGGTCAATTCACCTACACTTTTCGGTACTCGACGTTGTTTAGGGTCCCACCGACACCTAATAAAACGTTTTCCATAAGACCATGATATTTATCGCTGTAACTCCATTTAATTATTGTCACCCTTTAATCTGCACTTTTTTCTCAATACCGTTTGCAAACGAAGTACCAGTACTACTTTAATCCCTCATCCATTGTCCACGAGGGTCTTCGAACGAATGGGTTCGGCTACTGCTTGAAGATTTCCCTTTCATTACGAATGTCTTTGAATGCTGGTCTAATCAGTTCTCCATGGAGTCCCAAGATAGCCGTGCTAGGTCTTCTTCCCGTGAAGTTAACAGAGTGGATAGCTTATAGACAACTCTGCCACAAATTCTCCGATTTCTTCGAGTTGAAAGGGCTGGTAAACCTGAAGCAGGGTCAAGCAAGCACTGTCCAGGGAATGAATGGCTTCACCATCACTGCGCAATCCGTGTGTATTAGTTTGATGAAAGTGTTGTTTATGAGTTTTAAACCGTATCAACAGTAATTCCTCATTGATTCCTCTAAAGTTAACGCAATTAGTTCTCGAACTGCAAGTTGACTATCTACCACCCATCCGATACCTTACGTCGTCACTTAGTTCGTAACCACCTATATGACTGTTTATGCGAAACACAAAGTTGCGTAATTTTTCCTTATAGCAGGGACTGTGAATGCATGTGTTCAGGTACGCCATACATGTCTCTTGTAGTACCTGTGGAGATGACTATATTGGAGAGATAGGCTGCCCTTTATGTATCCGTATAAAAGAACATTTAGATGGAAAACGAAAAGCAAGACAAAATACCTCACTAGGGACGCATAGGACACAAAAGCATAGCGGAGACGATTTTGGCATCACTATCCCCGCGCAGGGTGCCAAAACACTAGCGTACAAACTTCTTCGAGGTTTTTGGATAAGTATCAAGAACCCTAGAATGAATAGCTAGGACGAATGCCCAGAGATCACACCCGTACCTTCGCATAGGTCTTCGATGTGGAGTGGTGCAGTCATCAACCATATGCGACTCTAATTAGCTGTCCTTCCTCAGTGAAAGGTGCTTTAGAGAAACGGTGGGGTTTTCCAGAAGTTGATCGTGTGATTACCATTCAAATTTTCATCTTTCTGTTTATGCCACTGAAGTGTTTGGCGTAGTAAATTATACATCAATAAACCCTTTCAGGCTCTGAAGAAGCCAATACTGCCGGAACGTCAGCTTAAACGGAACAAAGAATAAAGTAACACCTCGTGTTTGCGCAACAGGATTATCTAGAAATACTAAAAACTTGACTTAGATATCTATATGATCTTATAAACTGATCTCCTCCCATCGGCTTACCGCCTCATCGTGAATGGAAGGTGTTCTTGGGTGTCGGACTGCGTTGTACAGCGGGGGATTCGTCTCCACGGCGGGGTCTCCCAAGCTGAGGAGTTTGGCGTTTCCATCAGGAAGGTTAGCTAAGAGTAAATCAATACCAGGTTCCACCACCTTCTTGATACCAAAGTCGCATGGTGGTAAATATCCCTCTGATCCACAAAGCTGCCTGTTATGGTGACGATCTGGGACAGACTTTGGCCAGGCTGTCCTCAGGACTCCATGGAACCACAGTGGCTTAACCAGCAAGTCCCCGAAAAATGGTGATTATGCTGGAGCCCGCACAGCCAATGAAGACGGGCCGATCAAGTACCAAGGTAAGTATAAACTGATCTTCTTTAGCTGATACGAGGTTGGTATACGTCTTCATACAGACCCACTAGTAACATGACGGCTCTGAGGAAGGTGAAATCTCCGAAAAACACATTTTCTTTCACACTAAAGCCTCGTATTGTGGCTGATTCTTCAATTCACGTTTACCTGTCAACACTACACAGTGTGCATTTCGTAGAAAGAGTTATGTAAATATTATAATCCCAGTATCTTCCTCATAATGCTTAATGTTCTTGCGGACTTTCAAGGAAGCTTTCTGTGGAGTCGTTTCGACGTTGTTTTCTTAGTGAATTGCTCAGTGATGCCCACCATTCCATTGACAATATATGATTGTTCGACTCGACGTCATATTTAGATATAGTAGTACTTAGTATCTGTTCCAAAGAATTGATCCGGCATAAGCCATGGCTAAAAATGTCGTGTAACAACATACACACAGTCACTGGTTCGATTTCATACCGGGCTAACCAACCCTTTCATACCTCTAGGATGGAAAGATTGGTGCCAGATTTGTCTGAGAAAATCGTGTGTGTGTGTGTGTGTGTGTGTGTGTGTGCTGCTCAACCTGTGCGGTTAAAACCTAGGAGCGGTCTAGTAGAGCTATCTCATAGAGGCTGTTCTTTTGAGTCTAATACTTTTATATGTTTCTTATGTTATTTGCATATTGCTGCATTTGCCTTGTCCATTATTGTCACTTAGTGTATTAGAAAGTCATTTCACTTGCAATTTCAGCCTTGATCGCTACGTATCAATAACTTAATAATTTTGCACCGTTCATCTTTGTCCAAAGGTAGAAACGCCCCATTCACATCGTATAAACGGCATGGCTTTATAAAACCGCTCACTAGAAGACCGTATGAAGGATTACTAATGACTTAGAGAACTTTTCCTTTTCTCATCCTGTTACGTTTCCACTTAGCCATAACCACCTTTAGTAAGACAATTTTTGTATGTATACGCCTTTCATCCTTCATGCCACTAAATCGATCCATTGTACCAACCTTCCTTACTATCAGTGTAACTGCTTCCACTTCATATAATTTCTTCGTATTGGCCTCGTTATTCCCATTGTTGTACTAATGACGTTTATGCATGAAGGCTTACTCACCTAAGTTTGAAGTTCCGAACTAAACTCTCAACGAATTAGTAACTACATTTTCCAAGGTTCCATAAAAGATCAATTCAAACAACACTAAACGCTACACGTGAAGAAGACCTAATCCTTAAGCAGCAATCAGACAAACATGTAAATCCTAAAGCTTCGTGGACGACGAATTTGATATAGCGAACCGAACGAAAGAAATGCTGCGAAAGACACAATTTGCGAAGCCGGATAACATAAAAGAAATGTCTCTTGGATGATTAAAATTACATTACATTTCTACAAAATTTTATTGTGGATAACGTTCCAGCGCCTTCACTTTCTTCAGAGGCCCGATGATTTGTGTCGATTGCTCACATCCGTTCATCCTACGATACGGATCTTCGTCATCGGATCGAGTCAAATCTACTGAATTGGAGCATTGCTCTAATGGATAACCTCACTCAGTTGTGCCACTTTTACAGCAGCTGTTGTCGTGCAACATCATCCAAACCGTCGTGTTGTTTTCATGGCGCCGGGATTCAACCACAATGAAGAATTGTAACAACCTCGTGTGATATAACCAAATGATACTGTTTATTCACGCTGAGAGTAAAAGAAAGTCGGTTTTCAAAACAGATAGAATGAATTCCAAAAGAGCGATCATATAAAGTTGTTTCATCGTGTGCAACGTCACGATGTCGACCTAGAGGCGTACAGACTGAGGACAATGACGAAAATCTGTTACTCTTGTTATTTACGATATTATCAATGTTGCTTTTCCAGAATTTCTGAGGTCCATAAGGATCTAATAAGGCGCCAATTCAGCGGCGCTTCGGTTTCACTCACATTAAAGGACAATGTCAGTAATACCGTATGCCCCGAATAATGCTTGGAGGAGCGAATTGAATTTATATCGATTTTGTACAGTGATATGGAAAAAACCTCGAAACTCAGATATACTCATAAATATGTAGAAACAGACATAAAAGGATGTTCATACCTTAGTGCCGAGTGGTGCTATCGTTGAGCTTTTCGACGATATGCATAATTTCTCTTCCAGTTGTTCTCTACCGTCAGTTTGTGTTAATAACTGAATCGCCACTTTCCGTTGTGCTGGGTTTTTCGGCAATATACGTGCTTCATTACTGCGTTTTGCTGTTAACAACCGACTAGTCACTTTCCGTGTTGTTTTCTCATGTTCTTCTCCTCGTTCTTTGGTATCACTTTGTGTCGATGCCACAATATCTCCACTGTTCGCGTTCTGGGAGAGATTTGTTGACTTCGTTTCGTTGACGTCCTTTCTATGGGCGGAACGACTCTCATGTGTTGCTGACCAGAATATCATCACCGTCGATTGCTACCACAAGTTGAGAAATGAGACCTACCAAATTGGTGACGAGTAAATTTGAAATTGATAGGACAGCCCACCAGGATATTAGATAAGATCTCAAGCCCTAATGGTAAATTTCATTCCAAGCGATAATTATTTACCATTTCGTTTACACGACCTGTCTTCATATCTACTATGGAAATTCTAGCCCTTCTTACATTCAACTCGTTTCCTCGCATCGACCACCCACGAATGTAATCAAATGGACCTGTGGCGTTCCGCAGTGCTTGGGCTTATTTTATGATTTACGAATGTCGTTGAATGCTGGTTAGCACGACTCCACTTATCCGAAAGCCAATTCTGCGATAGCTGTGCTTCGACGTTTTTAGGTCTAGCGGACCAAATGGAGCTTTCGAGGTAAGTCCAGTACCAACTCTTTAAGCCAGGAGGGATGAAATGCTTAGATGGCCTAGTGCGGAATCCTACCATGGCATAGAACGCATTGAACGGGTTCATTGTCATTGTGCCACCTGGCCCTTATTGGACTTAAAGCGAGCACCACTGTACATATTACGAACGACTTAGAAAAATACTTGACTACCTTTCCTTCCCTCGTATTTCTCTACTTAGTCCAAATTTTTGGATTTTAGTGCACCGAAATCCCATATTTGATTCAAAACACGAAAAACTGTACCCACTTCTTCGACGACTACTTCGTGGAGAGAATAGTGAAAATTTTGAGTTAAATATTTTAACGCTTAAAACCCTTATTCAGAAGAAATTCTGCTGTTTCCAGAACATTTCCATCCCAAGCGTGCTTTTAGTTTGGGCAGATTTTTCCTTGAGGTACGTAGGAAGCCGTGATTGAAGGTCCTTCCTGATCGTAAGCAGAAATAGTCGCAGATTTTTTTGGATCGGACCGAGGTCGACTTCCACGTGAGCAGATTTCTTAGAGAACGGCAACGATTCCTGGTATAAGTTGACAGTTAGCTGGCCTTCCGAACGAAAACATCGAAATTTTTCTTAGGTCCACCTTAAGGATGATATCGCACTTTGTGATCTCAGAACATCACATCGACTCTCAAACTCAGTACAGCACGACAATATTGGAAGAACACGAAAGAATTAGATTAGTTATTGAAATTCTGTATTTTTCCAAACACCCAAGTAAATGATCTGAGTGCTTAGTGTGTTCGACACTATGAAAACCCTAACTGTTCAAAAATAAAGTAGACAATCTGATTCTATCGCAATTATTCGATAACTTTGGAGTTTTTCATTGTCTACTGATAAAGCAACATCTGAGTAGTCTTATTTCATTATTGAAATCTGATTAACCTAAAACAGTTAATGATGATATAAGCACAGTTTGTTCAGAAACACCTTTACTACCTTCCTACTGATATTCTACAATGACTAGTGGAATATACAAAACTTGCGAATTGGATAAAGTATGGGACAAATATTGCTCAAGTGATAAAACTTGAACAATGCGATAAAACTTGTGATACAAGTATAGTATAACGGCGAACCATACACGAACAATTAAGAACATTCGACGTTCCACAGAATACTGGCAAAATATTAAAAACATATGCAATGTACTCATTTAGACACTTGGTTCAAAATAATGGCAGAAGCATTCGTTGTGAGCCTGTATAATTTAAAGCTCATGCTTTTTAAGGGATATCTGGCAAAAAACTACTCAATGCATTTAAAAAAAAAGGGTTAAAAGGACTTCAAACGCATACCACGATGTATACGCGAGGGCCAAAACATTAGTTTTGCAAAACGAATCCAAAATACCTTAACGTATCCGTCTATCAAATGACGCAGTGATTTGCTCAACCGTTTTCCCTTTTGTCTCTGGTACGAAACGATGAGTGAAGAAGATGAAGAAAGAGAGGAATCCGGTGAAAACGAGAAACGAGTACTGTGCAAGGGCGTTCTAAACACAGAACTTTTGAGGAAAAAATTCGACTATACAGTCCCACATCGAACAAGTGGAATCACGTTAGAGTAAAAATCTAAAATAACCTGACAAAAATCACATGATATTTGAATCCGTAAACTGTAAAGATCATAAGAAACCATTACGTTTGATTTAATTAATGACGGCCTAATAAAAACTCGAAATATTTGAAATCATGAATTCCTATGTTGTAAAGTCTACATGGAATCATTAGGTACATTACAATGATACTTACGTTAAGTGAAAGGAATGTGAGTCCAACAATCAAGTTCGCAGTCCAGTTCACCATAACAGCAATTGAATTCGCATTGCCACGAGCACTCGACGCGAATATCTCGGATACGAAAAACCACGGAATTGAACCTGAAAACATAAGAAAACACTAACACCATCAATAGCAACTGAACACAACTAGAAATCTACTAAAAAAGCTCATTTCTTTAGAAAATTCAGAACTACACTAGCCATCAATCTGCAACTATAAGCACATTGTTAACACGGCTACCGGGAAGAGTGGAATTTCACTCACAGCGAGTTCGCCTAGAATTAGGCTGCAAACAGATGCGTCGGGCACGCCAATCTAGGCGTCAAACTCCAACCGTTAATAATAAAGCAGCAGTGGTTTTTTTTTCGCACGAAGATAAGATTAAGAAAATCAGAATTGTAGAGGACACAAATATAAATAAAACGAATGGGAACAACCAAACATCCAAAACTAGGAATAATTTGACTATCCATTATGATCACTTACAAATTTCCCTTCATAAGAAAAAGCTATGTACTTGAAACATTGGATCTACAGCAATACTAAGTGACAAAAATACGCCATTTAATCATTTGCACAGCAGCTAGTAGAAAGGCTCGTGTAATGATTAGAGGTTCCTTGCCATAAATACCTGATCGTTAGTTCGATCCCTTACCACGAGACTGTCAAATCTTGCATCCTTTTAGAGTTGACAAATTAGTAGAAGAGTTGTCTCGGAGATAGCAGCAAATCATCCATAACTATACTTAGTGAAGTGGAATACATGGCGCACCCTTCAGGGATTCATCAGCGCAAAACGCTTTATCCTTATCACCACTTATGAACACAATGAGAACAGAACATCGGATTACACACACACCTGGTCCAGTGGCAAAGGATATGACGAACAAAAGAACGAAGACTATCGCTCCATAGCTCGCCCATTGATGACCGCGCGCAGTCAGTGAAAGAGCAGCCACTAGCAGAATCGTCGATATCCACATTCCGATCATCCCCATCAAAAGCAAAGAACGACGACCGAATTTCGGATGATCTACCTGGAAAGGCACATTTGATTGAGGAACGAAACCAGTAGGCAGGCAACTGGCCTAAATTCGTAGTACGCAAAACTACTAAATGCTGTGCTTTCAGTACAACTTCTTAACGAATAATTTGAACCCTTAAAGGACTCCGGTGAAATTTATCAGCAATAGCGAATTACACAGAAGCTAATAAGTCCTACTTCAACCAGCAAAAAACCCTAAAAATATTAGAAAACTATTCACGAAGAGAATTAAAACCTATTAGCTCTCCTGGATCGCTTCAGAACTTGACTACAATGAAGATAATTCTTTTCCATTAACTTGTATGCAACGTTATAAAGCATTGAAGAAAAAAATAAAACCTACCAACCACACAGAAACGACTGTCATGATCACATTGACCGTACCCATACCAATTGTGGCATAGACAGCACCTTCATTACTTAAACCAGCCTGTTTGAAGATCACCGTAGAGTAGAACATCGCCACGTTGATACCTAAAACAGGCATTAGGCCAGCAATTCAGTTTCTCTCTATTCATATTCGACACAATAAACTTGTAGAAAAAAATACTGCAAGGGGATATAACTTTAATGATGCTGAGATATTTGCAAAACTCCAGGCCGCAGGTGTCTGCGGTGGGAAACGAACGCGCTATTGTCCTTTCTGGGGAGTCACGCGTTCACCACCACACTACGCCGGTTTTTCGTTTGTTCGTTCGTTTTGTTCAATGCCGATTTGGGCTCCTCAGATCAATCCCGCTGACGGGTGATTGCTGATGACAAAAGATCGATAGAACTAGCTGAGAGACAAGCGAAACAAAGGACCTGCATGGTTTGGTGGTGAACGCGTTACTCCCTCGGAAAGGACAATAGCACGTTTGATCCCCACCACAGACACCTGCGGTCCAGAGTTTTGCAAATATCTCAGCACCATTAAAGTTATATTTCGCAATATATACCCTCCCGTTAAAAAGAGTAGGCAGTAAATAATAAGTTAAAATTGTGAATATAACTGCAAGGGGTTCAATAAGAAATGACTACGGCAAGGTGGTGGAAAAAATTACTTCTTTTAGGCATAAATATTGCTGAAAACATTTCTAAGCAGTAATACATGTTCTCATACACCTTTAAAAGCTCATTACCATAAAAAAAAAACTTATTAATATAGGATGCACTGAAATATACCGTACCTTTTGCAATAGCTGCGAGGAAAAGAAAGAGAACCATCAAATGAAATTTTAATAAAGATAGCATATAATGAATGACTTAAGTACCAGACAACTGCTGAGCAAGCATCATCATAATTGCGATCGTCATTGGCCATAACAGTGATCCATGGAACATATCCAGCATGGACGGGCGTTCTTGAGCAGCTGAGCCACTAGCTGCCGCTTCTTCGCGGAACATATTCATCTCGGCGCTCACCTAAAAATTATTTGCAATGACAATTTGACAACTAGAAACCAAAAGATACGCCACGTATCAAAAAATATCTTTCAGTATGTGTAGACTCGAAGAAAAATCGACAGTAACAGAATCAACTCAGTGTCTGTACATGTGCTATGACGTTATTTTGCCGTATTCAAGAAGCAGAATGGTTTCTCCTACCCCCTTTAGACAGTTATATCAAATATTTTCCACATTGCTTCCTTTAGGCAGTTACATTAAGTATTCGCCATAGTAACAGTAATCAATGCTATTCTACTGGAGCAAAAGGGATGGGATCGCGGCAGAACTCATGCATTACTATTTATGCAACAAGGACATTACTCTTCTCATTAGCAACAGTCCCTGTGGCATCTTACAAATACAGCAGGCAGGGGATTCTCCCGGAGACTCCACAGATCGATAAACTACTACCTATCGATATTTTTTAAAATTACTTGTTTCTTTAATTATATGACCGAACTTCATTGATTCTGCAGATTCCATCACTTTTTAAAATCAGTTCGTTGTCCCAGACCCCTTATCCACAAATATTCTCGGATTTACGTGCTCGTTCGTCTACCACTGGAGAATATTATCTTTTTCATGAATGTCAATGAGTGCAAGTAAAGTTGATTCTCCAATGAGTACTGGGATTAGCCTACTACAGCGTTCCAGGGCCTTCACCACGGAAGGAGGTGTTGCCTCTTGGCAATAGTTAAGATCTTAATCGTCACTTTTCCCAAACGAATCTGGTATCAATGTCTCTTGCCGAAGAATAGGAGGGTTGACTGGGTCGGAGCTGAGTCAAACCAGCGACGATGCGATCAAAAGACCAATCATTGCTCTTTCTGCGCCTTATTCTTGTAAATTACAATGCATAAAACAGCCTTTCTCAGCTCATACCTGGATGTGGAAGCTACAAATTTAGTACACGAGGTATCGAACAACTGTTTACTCCTCAAAAGAAACAACTGAAAATAACCTCGTCATATGTGATTCATAACGGTAGACGTGTCCTTGCGGCCATCTGTGATACGCTGGCTACAGAACAGCTCTCAATGGCCTCCTCATCAACAACAGTATCTACTGCGAGACAAGCAAACTCGCACCCGCAACAGTTTTACTTAATTTTCGATATATGAAAAAAATAGGTCCCATTGGTTCATGCCCGGGATGAGATCTATGGTGAGGAAGCAATCGAATGATTATAAAAGTTGAGAGGAAAAAATTTTGCTCAGCTACAACCGCGAATAGATTCGATCAAATCAGTTAATTTTGTCTAATCTGCACCAATACACGCGCTGAAACCAGTACGTACAGCCTTAAATATGCTAACACTTACGAAATGTCTAAAAAATGGTTACTTGCACTGTTTTTCCGAACAGTCTCATACCACTCTCAATTATGACATCATCAAATCTAGAAGTAATTCTATAAGAAGAGTTGGAAACGATGAATACAATTAACTGCAACCGCTCGTTCTTCTTTCAAGTTAGTCACTTTCTGAGCTTTCATCCATAATACGCCTAGACCACAGTGGTAGTTAGTTATAGAAGTAACATTCGAAGAATATGACTTTCTTCTGTGACTTCATGGTACGCCAACACATGATAATAGTACAATACAGTGCAATAATGAAAAATGAGCTGGAAACTGAGAACCATACTCGAGAAGGAACAAACTAACGTCTACTTAGCTTCTTCAAAAAAAAACTTACATCTTCCGTTCCCCTAAGTTTTTTCAGATCCTTGGCAGCCTTATCGGGTTGTCCTCGGACACAGAGCGTGTATTTTGGTGATTCAGGAATCAGTGGCAATGTTAAGACTTGTATGACTGCCGGCACGACAGTGAAAGCAAAAATCAGCGGCCATCGCTTTTCGTTACCCAAAATGTACGGCAAGCCAAATATCTGCAATCACGTTGCTAAACAAACTTGTAAATTCGACGAAAACTACCACTCACTACCAAACAATCACGATGACGAGGTATACTTTCATGTATTATGAGTGTGAATAGTGAGTATTGAACGCTCAAATCGTTAGATACCTTACGAAAACATCTTATAATAAACAACTGATAATTGAGTACATTGCTGCTGTGAGCCATTTCAAAACCTATTTCTTCCTGTTTTCCTTTTTCTTGTTCTGTTCTTCCTTGTTGTCTTGAAACCTAAGCAAACTACTGTGCCCTTATACTTAATGAATTGGTGCTTTTTTAGACTCTAAGGAGCGAAAATCATATCGATTCACCTGATGGGTTCAAATTTTGAAACTCTGTACGGGGAAATAACTAAAGATTCCATCAAAGCACGGGGTTAGGAAAGCTCCTACAAACGTACATTTCGAAAAATTCAGTACCCTTCTGTAACGCTGAGATATTTGCAAAACTCCGAACCGCAGGTGTCTGCATTTCAAACGGACACTGTGGTTCGGAGTTTTGTAAATATCTCAGCATTACAGAAGTTATATTTCGCAACATACCCTGCCGTTAGAAAGAATAGGCTGCAAATAAAAAGATTAAGATCAGTGCCCCTCTGCTCAAATTGTTCAGTACCACAAAAGTGACTTTTAAAAATGAGTAGTTATAGACGACTGTCTGGAGCCGATGTTCGAAAACACCTCTTCAAAAAACTATTCCAGACGTTAAAGAAGTAAACGTTAGCCATTCAACATTCGATCGGTCTTCATATTACACAACTGAAAAAACTCAGCGCCGCGTGAACTGAACGAATTGCGATGAGAACACCTTAAAAAATTTTCTTCTTTCACATAACAAAAACGACCATATTCTCGATAGCAATGCGAACTACGATAGAAGTGAGTCCCAAAAACAATTGACAACGGTCAGCATAATGAATGGACCGAAATGAAGCTCTTAAACACTTCGTAAATTCACGAAATTTCCGTTTACCTAACTGTCACCTTTTCGAGCACCTAGACAACTAAACTTCTACAACCAGGCCGCTGATGAACCCTCCTACCTTAGCAGAATTCGCTTTTCCAGGGTTTCATACTTGTACGCTATCGGCATGAACAAACTCATGCTTCACTGGAAAAAAAAATATTAATGGTTATTTTAATTAACAGCAGAGTTTTGTTTAAGATGACTAATAACATTCAGCATCATTTTCCTCAGAGAAGGCTATTATAAAGAACACTCCACATAAAATATCGGATTTTCTCAATCTCCTAATGCACTTCCTTGCATTATCAGTATATTGGATCCTAACAGACGGCTCATGTACTTGATTTGCACCTGGCTGAACAGTGTGCTGTAATGCCTTCGAATATTAGCATTTGCATACTTGTAGAAACCATAGCGCTCTGCAATATCTTTGTACGTTAATATATGTAGTTAAAAAACACCGGCTACCAATGAGCCAAGACCCTTACAATAACCTCTGTTCATCTACACAAAAATCGCCATTCACTTGTGAAATCATTCGTGTTCTGTTGCATGGTCCTAGTCGACTAAGCATCTGTTAACAGCTCGGTTCTCCATCATCAACGTGACACAGTTTTTCGTCTTCATGTAACCGTTGTACAATTGTTGACCTCGATATTTTGCTATTTTTATACTGGTTAATGGTTTATACACAACACAGGTGGCAGATATAAGAAGATACAACCAGCTTTCACGGTGTGGTACTTTTAGTCTACAACATTCATATTGAGACCTCGAATCTGGAAATTATGACTTATAAATCATATACATAAATATAATATAATAAAGGAACTCGACTCTGTTAGTTATACTTTCGCCTCTCACTGAAAGTCTCTCAAGGGTAACATTTGTATATTAGATAGCGCTCAGTTCGTTGACATGGCGAGACAAATCCAATTTCTAGAGTCGACGAGGGCAACTCTCACGCACCCACGACGATTCAAGTAACTAGTCGCTGCACTATCCAATTATTCTACAAGTGACCTCTGAGTCAGAAAATATAGGATAACCGTTTGACTCGGGAAAACGCATTACCCTTCGGAAAGATATAGTCATTGAGTGAGTGGTTATTCTTTTACAAAAAATAAGTAATGTAACTTCAATACAATCACGCTGAGCCACGTTGTTAGAGAATCGACAAGATCCATTGTTGTTTTGTCGATTTCAATTGATCTTATAGAAACTAGGCTCTACATACATCTAAGAGAATATTTCCCTTTTATACATATAGCCACCTCATTCACTATATCAATAACATAAGCAATGTGAAAGGAACATAACAGCTATTCGAAGACAGTTGTGTTCTTTTCGTAAAAAAAAACTCTGCGCATAGAGCAGATTTTCTGGGTAATCTGCGGTTAGGTTATGGTTTTGTATTCAACACTGCATTCCATTCCACCACTACCGGCTAGTATTTCTCGGGACACTCTGAGGCTTCATTGTACTACCTCTGTTCACTCCAAAAAGAATACGAGTTGCATTATTACTCACGGTTCCACTTGCTTGGAAACTGTTCTTATATCCTCCCCTCCTTCTTGCTTCCTTATCTATTATATCTAATAATAATATAACAATGCTACATGAACCATCATCACATCCACAGTGAGGATCCCAGCATTGGCAATCGATTCGTTTTCCTCCCATTCACCGTTCACATAGGTCTCCGAACATTTTTCATATTATTTCAGCTGCTGCTTGAGGACTTCGTCTTCTTTATGAATGTCGTAGAATGCTGGTCCAGTCTATTCCCTTTTCAAACATGGGCAAAACCAAACCACAGTGTTCTCATGCGAACTGGAGGAGAGTGCAGGAAAGGGGGCAAACCAGCACCCTGCTTCCCTGATGAACTACTGCATCACTAACCACTCACTACCGATTCTGAAGGTGTACACTCCCTGATGAATACAAATATAGACTTTCCTAGCTGCTCACAAACATACGGCCAGCTATAAGCCAAGGATAAGGCACAAGAACCTAAAGGTAAGACTGTTCTTGATATTTGACGTACACGACAAATGCCACTGAATTATGACCTACTAGAAGACGTTTTATAAACTGAACTCAAAAAGAAGTATAAGGTAAGTATTTTCTACCTAAAAGACAAAGCAATCAAGTTACCAAAGGAACCGGCTATGAAAAAATGAATCATGACCATAAAATTCATTAGCTTCTATTCAGAGATGTGGTTAGTTCCTCATCCCATCAGGTAGGAAGGTCCTGGTTCAACCGTTTCCCTGCTCTCTGCTCCAATCCACGTGGAAATTATCCCAGCTCGGCTGTCCCCAAGACTGTAAACAGAATCAACTCAACTGGCATTCTGCGACATTCATAAAGAAGACGAAATCCTCAAGCAGCAGCCGAAACAACAAACGAAATATTTGAAGAGCTTTGTGGACGATGAATACGAGGAAAACGAATCGAATGCAAGAAGCGCTGGGATCCGCACAATAGATGTGTTGACGGATCATGTAAAATAAAACATACTGAATTAAGGAAAAAATAAACCAAAACAAACCTGAGATGTTAAAATTGAAATGGTGACCAGCAACTGATGCAGTGATCCGAGCATACCACGAAGATTAGTTGGTGACGTTTCAGCGAGATACATAGGTACGATACATGTTAATCCTTCAAATATTTTATGTACTAAGTAGAATGTCTAACCAGGAAATCACCTGTCCTACTTCCGCTTTTCAGGTTTCTCTTTTCGTTTGCGTTAAACCAAGCTTCTCACTAAAGTGCCTTTTTCGAAACTTCGTCAATGTCACTGCGATTCTGTACGCGCACTATGAAACTCCTTGTGGAAAATGGATTTTGCTAATTGTCGTTAAGCAGTCAATAAGCGTTCTTTTCATAGGATGATCCATAAATGTACTTAGGTGCTTTTGAAACCAACAGCGCATAAATTTGTAGTTATCCCATTGAAACGCAGCATCACTTACCACAATAGAACCCGATGAACAATCTCCCGATCACAATGAGCGGATAGACGCCTACTGGCTTTGCCAATCCCATCATTGCAGCAGCGACGAAGGCGAACAAATTGTTGTATAGTAGACCACCACGACGACCAACCTTGTCGGCCAGCCAACCAGACAGCAAGCCACCAAACATACCACCGACAGCGAACATTGACACCGCTACACTCCTGCAATTGAGACGAGTTTCTGAAATGTATTCATCTTCTTCAGCTATCTAACATTCAGAGTTCGATGAAAAATAATTTCGATTCATATGTAGAGGAATGAGAAAATCAGCAAGCATGAGATGATATCAATTCAAAGCGCATGCGACAAGTTAACTAAATGTCGTACCACACACCTCTTAGTATGAAATTAGAAGTCGGGCACTAAGTATTAAAAAGAAATTGTAACAGTTCGCAAAGGCTTGTCTGTAGCACTCTTTCAAGTACTAAACAGGGCAAGTTAGGATTAACAGAATGTAAGAAATTGGGTATCTGTGCCTAATATGAATGCAGAGAACTTTCTCAATAGATATCGAATAATTTATTTCACCACATTATTTCTCTATCGACTATTCTTCGTCGAACATGTGTTTGACTCGCACTGCTTGGTCATCTCCAAAAGGCAAACTTCTCTGTAAAAACATTCTTAGAGCTTACTATATGTCGCTTTTTCTGACGAAAGCATTCGCGGCTACAATACTGTGCGTTGAATTAGCTGCATCAGATGACACTGCCTAAGGAAAAGGTTCTGCCATCTGAACTTCAAACTCTCTCTTCAAACCATCGCTTCAAAGTATCTCTTCAAACTATCTCTGCAAAATATATCTTCAACTACTTAGCTAAACTCTCTATTCTAGGACGAATATAAGCTGCTCCGTCAATTTTTCCGGAGTTCCTTGCACGGTTCTTTCCACAGTTCTCTCCACAGCGCTCCCTACCAGTTCTCTCCTTCTCAGTACTCACTCTTGCATCCTTCACGCTTTCGTGTATTGTCACACCGTTAATATTTTGCTGCTGTTATTTTATATAAAGGGTTACTATTCACACAAGGCAAGCAGCAAATTGAGTTAATAATATTCTAGCAACTAACTGTTCAAATTATATTTCTACCACTGTATACTCCATGACAAACAGTAGAAAAACGATTTACTTCTTTTTATTTTGCTTTATTTGACCCGTTTTCACGTTTACTGTACGGATCCCAACGCTTCTCACATTCGATTCGTTTTCTCGCATCCATTGTCCACGAAGATCTTCCAAGTTTTTAAGCATGCCTTCGGTTGCTGGATGAGGATTTTCATTTTATCTTGGATGTCCTAGAATGCTGGTCGAGTAATTCTCCCTGAAGATCTCAGATAGCCGGGTTGGAGCGTTTCCAACTAGATTACAGACAGTGATTTTTTCCGGGACAAATCTGATACCAATTTCTCGACCTCTGAGGGATGAGAGGCTTGGTTGGCCCGGAGCGGATTCGAACTAGCACCATGCTCGCTATGACGGACATCACTACCACTGTGGTATCTACTCCCTACGATACGATTACGAAACACGATTAAAATTGAAAAAATCCAAAATCCTTTCCAGATTACACTGTATTTGAAAAATAACACAATGAGAGAACACTGACCATTTATCCTCTAAAACTTCTGCATTTTCATTCATTTTAGAGAACTCTTACTCTTAAGAAATTGGATTGCAGTAAATGAAACTGGCATTTTGCATCACAGAGTTGAAGCTAATAGAAAATAAAGTGCTCATTGTCGATGAACCTCTCATGGATGTGTTACGCATTCGACTCCATTCGTAGCAGCGCAGAGGTGATTGTTTGTATATTTTCCCTACTTAGCGATTATCGTGCCAACCGATGTATCAAATTAGCTTCTAATGCCCATAGACCCACTATCAATCTGATACCACTGTGCTCAACCACTGGAATGGAGGTCTTGGTTCGCTCAACGTTCGGGATCATACCAACGAACATGAAGCGGCCCTAGCCTGTGCGCTATACATGCACTCGTTCTTCAGAGTTACGCTCAACAGTTTATGTGTCTCTAGAACATATGAAGTGTAGATAATGAAGAAAACCACTCGAAATTATAGGAATCTTCCTTTTTACTCGGAATTACTGCACAAAATATCTCGCTGCTGGCCTTCTAACAGCTAATACTTCTAACAACTGGTTCAACTAACAACTAGTCTTCTACATAAAACTCACCACGTCAGATCAGCTTCAGTTTTACCAAGTGTTTGATTGAATAAACTCTGATGCGATTCCTGTATCCATGCAGTGATCATCTAAAATTAATCAATATCAACTCAAAAGTTCCCATTTTAATTACACTATTACATTACATACAGAAGCAACAACCTTTGATATTAAGGTTTCCTATCATGCGTTGGCGGAAAACTCGATTAGGAAATCAAACATTATGAGAAAGAAGTTGAATGCCCAATAGTTTAAAAGTTTACATGTGTAATACTGATACCGTACCTCACCAGGAGCATTTACACATCCGATATGATAACCAAACTGGAACGATCCAAGTGTCACTGAAAAAACTGCGAACGCCAATGCTGCTGTCATTCGACCCTAGAAGAAACGGTCAAACGTAGAACGTATCACTTTTGTTGATATCTTTATGCCATTTTCATTCTCATATATAAAGGTAGTTTGTAAGTGGAAATAGATTATTATCGAGCTGAAAAAAAGAACGCTTTCTAAAACAAAGGAAAATAAAGGTATTTTTACGTGATTACTACTGACACTACTGACAATTCTAAAGATGACATTATTCACACTGAAAACAACAACGAGCGAGTTCGTCATCACTCTTGTCAGCACATGCAATTATTTACGTATTTGATGTTATGTATCTTTAGGAACCCTTGAAAAGTGCCAATATCAATTCTAAATCCTTTAAGTTCAAATCAAATGTGTTCCAACATCAAAATACTGCTACTACAACGAAAACAATACATAAATTAATACCAATAATGGTAACATATGCAAATTTCTGAGGAGAAAAAACACGATAAAACAGTGGATAGGAAGATGGAATACGGATAAAACTGCGCAGATTTAAGTTTAGCACTTACCGGTCCGTCATGAATTGATTTCCACACACAGTCTTAAAATAAAAGGCGTGTTTACGTCAATAAACCAGCTCACAATAAGTTTTATGAATTCAAATAGAAACCACTACAATCTACAAATCAACACCAACCATAAGCAAACTTTTGTATGTTTTGCTGACTATACTTCTAACTTCTGGCGTAAAGTGGTTTTTTTCATTTCCTTTGCCAAGTTTTTCGTGCAGCGAAGAACATCTCATCTAGCAGGACACGATGGTGTTCGTCACTATACTATTCGTGTTTGCTGCTGCGATCGTGGGATGGATTTTTTGAAAAACAGATATTTGCTCCCAATTTTTTCGAACGCCTATTCGAGTTGTCAAAACTTTTTGTTGATGATTTTCTTCTGTTTACTACATAAACGGTAAGACAATAAGAAACGGACAATCATCATACGAGTACAAAGATTCCTTTTTCAATGACGAGTTATAAAAATGTACAAAGTTCTACCTCGTTGTTCTCAACATTTCCTAGTGATGGGTCGTCGGCTCTATCATTTTCAAATCTCATCTAAACTTTCTAATTATACAAAATACGAAAGAAAACATCGCAGGAAGTGCAGGAGCAAAATGCAATACACTGTAGACATATGATTCTAGAAATTCCAAAAACACGATGAAAAATATCAACAAGTAAATCCTTTTGAAAAAATTGTTCACCAAACATTACTAAACAAAGTGTAGTCAATTCCGGATACATTAAATACGCTTATCGATAAGTTATCACTCATAAACATTTCATAGGTGATACTGCTGACAGGATATCTCATCTCGCAGAAAATCTCTTTCATGGCATCACTTTGAAAACCCAAGACATAAGATGTCTTGCAATCGAGACTTATTAGGACATGCTTCAAAACGTTTATAGTTGCAAAAGATGACGCAATGTCTGCCGGGTAGAATGCCGCAACACCAGTGAACAGTGAACAACCAAGCAGTGCCTTGCATTTCGAAAAATATCGTCAGCGTTTTAATGGTTACTCTACAACTCCTTCCAGAATACTTGGCTAAGATTTTTGAAAAATCACTAATAACCCTGTCAAAGTTTCAACATGTTCAGCAATGCTTCAAAGCTCTAAAGTAATGTTTTGTATTTTAAAAAAAAAAGTTGCCAAGACATTTATCGTCGTTAACATATTGGCGTGAGCTCGCCAATTTTTTTGAAACTTGCCGAAATTCTTCTGATAACCTAGGAAGTTGGGAGTTGAGAGCATTGTGGATTTAATTAAGAGAATCTTCCTCAGCATTTTAAACCCCCTAAAAATCGGGTTCACAAATATTGGAAGCGATGCATTAAGCGAGATCATCGGCTAAGAAAATACTAGGCTCCACTGAGAAAAGAAGCGACGAACTAACGACGCTTCCTGGATCTCCAAAAAATATGATCGTGTTTTAGTAAAGCATGAATACTCACGTCTTCTTGGCAACAGAAGCAAATTCCAGCACTTTTTCATCTCGATTGATTTCCTTCGCTCTCTATTTTACGAAGTTGTGAAAAAAAATGTAGACATATAGGTTGGCAAAGGCATATTCACCAACATCTACTGACTTAAATGCATGTTTCCTAGAAATAACTGGGCCTTTTACCTTTAAACAAACGTGTTTCAGCTTCTTGTGAGCGCTAATAATTTACGTGAGAAACGATGGAATCTACAGATTTTTGCCAACAAGACAGAGCCTGCTTCAATCTATCTCGTTGAAATTAGAACTTTCTTCAGCTTAAAAGAATCTTGATTTCCTTCATCGTAACTCGTATTCGAAAAAGCGAAGGGATTTAATAGCAAGTATTGCCCAGAGTGTAAAAATTCAATTTTCGTTTTCAAATTTTTGAAAATTTGAGTTTTAAGCAGATTCAAAATTGGCGACACATTGTAGAAAACCCACTTTATAACAACGGAACAGAAGGGCGGCGAAATCTCGCTCAGAAGTTTGTTAGGTTTTCAACACAAGAACTTCAGTTGTCAAAGAATGATCCGCTGTTATCGAAATACTAGCACTGTACCGTAACTGACAAGATTAACATGTTGTCAACTTGTCAACCTTAACACACTGTTAACTATTTTTCGGATATCTACGCATTGAAGCTAATGCGCACTATTGGGAAGGAAAAACTTAGCAATGAAGGCCTTTCTGGCACGAAGAGAAGTGCTGTTTGTTCGTCGACATTTAATGGCGTTTCATTACAAAACGACCTACTGTACAACACAATACTCTATCGCTGTTCTTAAGTTCAATTCAGAAAACTGCAGTTCTTCATCACCGTCGACGATGTTGTCAGACGCATAAGACCTTGAAGTGTTGCAATTTTAAAGAAGAGTAGCATTTAAGTCGAAAATTACTCAAAAAACGCTAAAACTGAAACGAAATCCTTTAAATACGCAACGAAATTATAACAAATACTAAACAAAGGAAACCATTCCATGCCACCAAAAAAGAAGCTTTACAATCCGCAGTTTCTAAAAAATATAGGAAAAGTGCTTAGCATGCTAGTTGAAAAGCATTCATTCTTATATTTTGAAGTATTTCAGCCATTCACCTACATTGTAAACCTATAATAAACACAAAAACACTACTGCTTCACAAAAATATTTTAAAAAATAAAATAAAAAATAAAAATAAAATAAAAACAAAAAAACTAGTAAGAAAGAAAACGATAAGGGAGAGAAAAAAAACGGAGAAAGAATACCTGGACAGCTAGAACTAAGCCCAGCATATTAGCTAATGATCGACGTTGTGTCGGCATTCACTGATCAATAAATGTGTGCTGAATCCGAAGCAAAACACTCCATTGGCTTCAATTTCAGTCACTTCAGACGAACTGTTGGGCTCCAAAAATCATAGCAAGAAATCCAGCCACACAGATGCCTTTGTTTGAAACTACTCAAAACTAATAGCCGAACGTAACCAAACATCAAGGAAACTCATATACTTCCAATAAATAGACCAAGACAAGGTGAAATTGAAGATTATAACTCAGACTACACAGATAATCACAAGGTTGCAAAAATATTGGACAGTAACTGACTAAGATGATCAAAATGAAAGAATCTGCTGAATCAAGACCATATACTTTTCTTAACTGACATGGTCGTTTCACGACAGCTAAGTACACCAGCTCATTCATGTCCTCTTTAGTCTGGCAACTGCTCTTAGGTCTTCAACATCTATAGGCTACTTTCATGAAACATGATTTCTTGTCAGGATCCAATGAAATTGTAGAAAAAAATCCAGTTTGGTCATCCAGACAATCTGCAAACCCATGTTTATTGTCAGGATTAGCAAGGAAGACAAAAGGAGAATTTGTGCAGTGATTTTCAATTCGAAAACCTCCTTCATCACCATTATACGAAAAGTCTCATACGACGTAAGAAATTTTCCAAATTTCATTTCAAACGACTCGTTCTTCACATCTACCGTGTGGATTTCAGCACTGCTTGCATTCGATTCATTTCCTCGCATCCATTATACACGAAGGCTATCGAAGTTTTGGTATGAGCGTTCGGCTGCTGGATGAGGACGATTTCCCATGGAGCCCTGGGATAGCCAGGCCAAAGCATTCCCATTTTGATTGCAGAAAGTGAACTTACCAGACAAGTCTAGCATCAGTTTCCACATTTCGGAGGGATAAGAAGCTTGATGAGCTCGCGTCAGCGTCGAACCAGTCATCGTGGCCATGGACTGCATCACTACCAACGCGCTGCCCTCCCCCATAAGCGATTTATGTTATAAATTTAAAGTTAAAACGATTTACGCAATAGATTTCTAAGTTTCTTTACTAAATAGTTTCAATCAGTTCTTCTGAACGCAATGTTGCATTTATACTGTCATTTAGAATTCCTTCGCGATGGATGGTCCGAGCTATGATGTAAGACTCAGCCAAACAACACGGTTGAGACATTGTTCGTGAGTCAGTACCATCATTCAAAATAAAAATCAGCTGTCACTCTCAAGACAGTCACATTTACTCTCCTCGAAACAAAACACTGGTCGCACATGACTGCACTAAATTCATGCAACCATTTGCTACCAAAGTACTAGTTGAAAAATAAGAGAATCCTACTTCCTCTCACTAAGTAACATTGCCCTCTTTCAAACCGAAGTCCTGATAACAACGTTTTCATTGTTCCGTATTTTGATTGTTGTAACTTATACATAAAACTTTTCCTCTATGAAAATTTCCTGCTTATATAGAGAGGTTATATACAATACGTGTGTGTAAAAGCTACGAACTACAAAGACAGTGTGAATGGGAAAAATGGCAGTAATTAAAGTATAAACAACGAGACCGTGAGAAACTAAGAAGAATGTCTCCATTTTGGCAAAAAATAACCCGAAGATGCTGTGAAAATCCACAAATATGGTAATCTTAAGTTCGTAAAGCTAGAAACACGACAGTAGTAACCACCGAAAAGATATCTCCTAGAATTTCATATGTGTAATGAATAGTCCGAATCCCTCTAACGAAGTGCTAGTATCATAATTCGAGCATAACAAGGACAGCAATATGGCCTATATAATGATTTGCAGTGGCCTACCGATATATGAAGTCAGTAGCCCTGTCCTTCCCCACCCTTTGGTCAAGCATGCCCCGGTCGTTTAGAGGTCGACGAATTGGTGCCAAAAGAAACTGCTTGTCTTGGAAATATCATATCGTAACCGCCACGACCGACTTTCTATTAACCTCGGCATTGATCAAGTGATTTTCTTCGTATTTTTGTTGAGCAAACGCGAGGTGTTATTATTCTTTGTTCACGATTAAGCTGACGTTTCTGCGGATTTCGCCTTCCTCAGAGCCGCTTCCTATGAGGTTTCCACTAAGTATGTCACGTAGAGACCAACCGCATAGAAATCACGTGGAAGTATAATGAATTATACTATACTACTATACATTAAAGTCAGCTTAATCGTGAACAAAGAATAATAACACCTCGCGTTTGCTCAACAAAAATACGAAGAAAATCATCGTAACCGTTTTCTATAGAAAAGGTTAGAAGCAAACGTAAATACAGCAACCATACAACGACTGCTAAGAGACACAAATCTCGTGCTTTGAAAAGAACCTTTGGCGTAAAGAGGAATATTGAACATAAGGAAGAAACAAGCGGATCTGAGGTGTTGGATTTCTTGTCACATAGCATTTTTATTTAATAAAGATAGATGGCAGACGTAATTCCGACAAAAATGACCTAATCATGAAAGAACTGCAAACAATGTTTCCTTCTGTATATTAAGCGTAGCAATTGTCTCCACACATACACCGAGTAAAAAAATTCAATTACAACCCTAAGAGGGATGACATTTTCTCTAAAATTTAGCGTGATTTTCGGAATGGCACATCCACGGGTATACTGAATTTTACATGGAACGGCTGGAATCTATCATTAGCGAGGTTTTTAAACAGCATACATTTAGAATCTTAACTATACAGCATAAAGATCACCAACACTATGGTTGGATTTTTTCACAAAAATCCTGTAGGAAAAACATAATGCGACTCGCATCCCTCTAGCCAGTAGAACCTATTAGGTAACACTTTTATATTATAAGGATAAATAGCGACTTCCTCAAGTCACTTGGCGATCACAGGAACAGGTAGTATAGTCGATGGCTTCTCTTACTAGCAATATCTTATCTCGTCATCATCTGTCCCTTCAAATAGCAAGCTACCATTTAAGAGTTAACAAACATGAGAGATTTGCAGAAAAGAAAGAATGGATTAGAGCACGAAGAAATACATTTGTATAGACGAAATTTTCCGCATTCTTCGGAATATCCTCTACGCCTCCTCCAGCTTACGAAGATCAGCACACGTCTCGTGACCGTCTACATCTGCATGTTCAGATTTCAGAGAACTACGCTTTCACTGTTAATCATAAAACTAGTTTTAAAGTTATAACGTACATCGTTTAGACGCACCAACATAAAGGACCCACTGAGTGGCCACCATCACGTAATACTGGACGAAATCTTGTTAAAATAGTTCGCTGTTGGAAATACGAGCGTCGACGTAAAAATCAGACACTAAACCTACTATAAACTCGAGAACATCAAAACTTAATCGTGGTAAAAGGATAAAGCTCTCGCTCAATCCCTGAGGAACGCGCCATGAAATCGACCCCAATGGGCATAGAACAGGTGACTAGATGCATATTTAAACTAAGTTGCTGGACTTACTGCTGTACCACATCCGTTTTCCTATCTTCCCAGACGCATTTGATACCATTTTACTGATTCCAAAGGGATTAGAAAACTGCTTTGGCTGGAAGGAGAGGTCGAACCATGATCAAAAATGTATTGCTGCTGTGGAATTCTAGCGAAGTTTCGGTTGCGCTACATATAAGCATTTCATCATAACACTGAAGAAGCCAGGAGATAGTTTTAAAATGTCAAGAGCAACATAGACCACGACTGGATTGAATGTATTCCAGAACTATTTCGAAACCGACCTTCCCTAAACCTCGGTGTGACTAATCAATATGTATTCTTTCTTGATAAGCTTGCACGAAGTTGATAAATATATTTATTTTCGGCTAACGTTTCGACGTCTTCGTCTTCCTCAGAGCCGGTGATCCGAGTCGATGGTCCATGCTTGTTGTTCGCCTCGACGTTGCGTCTTCGCCTTCGTGTCGAGCCAGATCTTCCTCAGTGAGCCATCTTCTCGAATGAGGCATCCTCACTCAGTGATGCCCTTTTATACACGATGCTGATGGTGGATATATAATGACAATGTCCGGTGGTAACAACTTGTATTTCTTCCGGACATACATCATTGCGCACATCGTGCAGAGGTCGGTGTATTATCAGCTAGCACAAAGCGTAGTAATATTTATTATATTATATTATTATATATATTATATATATTATTATATATATAATATATATATTATATATATTTTTATATTTACTATATTATTTATATTTATATTATTATATATATATATATTAATATATATTATTATATTAATATTATAATATTATTATATAATTATAATTATATTATAATTATAATTATAATATATTATAATAAATATTACTACGCTTTGTGCTAGCTGATAATATACCGACCTCTGCACGATGTGCGCAGTGATGTATGTCCGGAAGAAATACAAGTTGTTACCACCGGACATTGTCATTATATATCCACCATCAGCATCGTGTATAAAAGGGCATCACTGAGTGAGGATGCCTCATTCGAGAAGATGGCTCACTGAGGAAGATCTGGCTCGACACGAAGGCGAACAACAAGCATGGACCATCGACTCGGATCACCGGCTCTGAGGAAGACGAAGACGTCGAAACGTTAGCCGAAAATAAATATCCTTCATCTTCATCCTTTATCCTACCCTTCATCTCAAATGATATAAGTACAGCTATAAAACGCTGCTTAAGAAGGGCGGGCTTAGAGAATTCGG
>UYYA01005001.1:0-47225 GCA_900624975.1 Angiostrongylus costaricensis
TAAGTTGAGAGATAACTGATGGTTTCAAACCAGCAGCCCTTGCCATTTTGGCCCATTCGTGGTTTAGTTTTCGGTATTTATTTTTGAATTCCTCCTCAGATGATGGGCGATAAAGCGAAGCATCCTCAAGATGCTTTTTCGTCATCTCCATATCTAACTGATGAGGAATCACGACAAACTCTCCACCCTTATCACTAACGGAAAGTCTTATGGTTTTCAACCTTATCAGGTCTCGTACCTCTCGCATACCACGTTTTTGCACTGGAGTGAGGTTGGAGCTGTATCTTTTCGCGCGATAGTGATTAAGGAGTTTGAGAGTTTCATTCGCAAACATCCGAAATTTAACATCAACTTCATTATTGGGCTCTTGCTGTCTAAAAAACGTTGGAGGAAATGGTGCTATTGGTAGGGCCCCCACTTGACGTTGTTCGCACCTATTTAACGCTTCATCTCTAGCTTTTTTGCGGAGTCTATCTTGAAGTTCATGTAAACCACATGCGACCCTACGCAAGGTTATCTTAGAAATGGGTTCAGATGGTGAGACCTTAGTGGAGACCTCATAGAAAGCGGTGAGTGTGCAGAACTGTGTTCAAAGTGATTGAAATCTTGGTTTTGAGTTTCTTTGTTTGGTTATGGTGGCGTCTGGCCGAGTGAGTTGCTATCAACTTGACCTTTCCAGGCTCTGAAGAAGGCGAAATTCGCCGAAACGTCAGCTTAATCGTGAACAAAGAACAATAACACCTCGCGTTTGCTCAAAAAAATACGAACAAAATCACTTGATCAATGCCGAGGTTAATGGAAAGTCGGTCGTGGCAGTTCAAGCACTCTTTTAGGAGAACCATGAGCTGCTGGATGGACAAGCCACGCATATTTATTTCTCCTTCATGTTCAACAAGAAGTTCGAAGATGGCTTGCATTGCAAAGTCATTCGATACGTTGGTGTAAAGCGCGGAAACGTTGAAGGACTACATGACGCATGCATTATTAGGAGACACGTTACGTAGATGTTCTAGGAACATTGGGATATTCGTGAGGTGAGCTGGAATATGCTTAAGCAATTGGGTTAGGATTAGGCTTAGAAACCAGGTTATCCTATCCGTTGCCCGTCTACACAGCTGATAATGAGTCTAACCTTAAATGATGACGGATTGCTTGACGCATGATCATCAGGTGATACCCGATTATGATTGTTCATGATTACATTGTAATCAACGAATAGTTTAGAACCCTTCAGCAGATCGCATGCAAGTGTCGCCTAGTTGTGGATTGCCAATGGAAATTTGTATTCCATAAGCTGCTTGTGAAACCAGAAAAGGAGAATAAGAATGGGTACCTATATAATTGTACAACCTAATGCAAAACAAACAAAAACATATGCACTTCTTTGCTTGTAAATGCTGTACCGAAACAATAAGAAAGTGATTATTGCTGAGATAGAATCGGTCAGAAGACCAACAAAGCTTTACGAAATGTTTGACAGCTCAGATAACAAAGCACCACCTTTCACTCGGGAAAAGTCAACTAATAACATTTTTATGCTGACTAAAGAGCTGAGAATAAAGTACGAACGAAGTGATGAATAAAAGAAAAGTCACAAATCACAATGTGTTTCCTAAACGAATTAGTTGACCGTATTTGCAGTTCTCCTTGGACTACTGCAGAGATTTTCCATAAACTTTTTAATTTTCCACTTCTGAATGAGATCCACCTGAACACAATGTGGCAGAAGGTTGAGAGCGCGCAAACTTGAGAAACAACAAAGAATGGGAAGGTGTTAGTATGCCATATGAAAGAATTTATTCCGACCGACACGATAAAAAATGATGTATAGAATAATCACCTGTATCACCTGTAGCTCCGTTGATCGTCGAGTGACTCAAGCGGGCGCCAGTATATCTACCATTTTCCCTATCGCGTGCAAGAGTAGCCCAGTGGGTACTGCCCAATCTAGGGACTCGTCGAGTGTCATATCTTTCTTCTAGGCTTTTAGGCTTTTCGTGAAGAACTCTGACCATCGAGTCGGTGGTCTTTCTGCAGTACGCTTGACATCCCGAGGAATCGAATCACTAACGGCTCTTGTCCATCGGTTGTCATACGCGTTACCTGTGTACAGAATAATGGAGAAAGAAAATAAGCAATAAATAAATTAAGAAAAATAAACAAGTCTTTTGCATCGTACAGAACAATGTTGGACAGAGAAGGAAGAATGCAACTGTTCTATAATGTAAACTGAAAAAGGAAAAATCAATGCGATGATCTCAACAGATTTATTCCACATGGTCAAACCCGCTGATTTCCCATATCTATTATGAACCCGCCACGGATCTCCCTCATATGAGGGATCTCGAGCCGGTTAGTCGCGAGGTTACGTGGCGCTTCCCCAGGTGGCGGATAGTGGGTTAATCGAGGACTAAAAGTGACCTTTGCTTCCCTAAGACGTAGGTGGATCCAGGGGATGGACTCCCTGTTTCTGCTGCGCTGATTTGGCACACACCTTCTGTATTTGCTAGGCGTATTCATGCATGCATGTGTGGGTGCGTTCTTGCTTATGCGCATTGTATTCTACGAGTCAATTCGGCCAAAAGCCTGCAGTAAAGTGAAGTTAGGAGTCGGGAGGCGGTTAGGAGTCGCCTATGACAAATAAGCTCCATTTACTATAGGAGAGCCTGGCAAGCTACCCGTGAGTATACCCAGTCCCCACGTTCAGAGCCCAACAACCTATACGTGGGTATCAAAAAAAAATGCTAAACACAGTGAAAAGAAGGGGCCCCATTCCCCTGACCTTGAAAGAGCCCCCAATTTTGCAGCGTTGGGTAGGACGAGTACGGAGAGGCTGCTAAAATCCCAGGGTCAATGGAAGCTGTCTGCATTTCAAAGAACTATGATGACGACCTGTACCTACAATGAACGTACACATGCATCCGAATACTCGATAGTAGACTTGCTCATGCAAGCAAGAAGGATAAGGTACGACGTCATCGGCCTGGCCGAGACGAGACGACGCCACCCATTCAACGCCGCCTATAACACCGGAGAAGAACTGTTCCTCGGATCATGCGATAGTAGAGGAGTCGGCGGCGTCGGCTTTCTCGTCAACACGAGCTCGTCCATGAACATCGATTCATTCGAACAACTTCCAACCCGAATCGAACGTTTACGATACGATTTAGAGACGCGAATAAATACAGCCTTCACAATCTTCGTCGTTTACTCGGCGACAGCAAGCTATGACGAAGAAGAAGTTGAAGCGTTCTATATGGACTTGGAGAAGTTCTACAGAGAAGACCATACATTCTTCAAGGTCATCGTTGGAGATTTCAACGCCAAGATTGGACCAAGAAGAACGTCGCATTGGGACCCACGGATTAGAGTGAAACGTATAGGGTGACCCGCTTTTTGAGTTTATCATGACGACCAAGACCATCCATGGTGACTCGTTATTCCAGAACCCCCACCCTCGGCGCTGGACGTGGGAGTCTCCCAATGGAGAGTACCATAACGAAATAGACCACATCATAGTAAATAGGTTTTCCCAAACCGATGTCGTTGTTGTCCCAAAATTCTACACGGAATCAGACTCTAGATTCTATCTCTCGCGGAAAGTTGAAAAAGCCGCTAAATTCTAAAACTGAAGTCCCAGAACCACCACAAACTGGGACATATTCAATTCATTGGTCGGCTGTTGGGAAGATGTCGTTGTCAAAAACATCGATGAAGAATACGATCGGTTTATTCGACATCTTCACGCTAGCGCTGTGAAAGCAGAGATTTCGAAAGTCACCAAGAGACGTCTGTCTCCAGAAAAACTCGGGCTGATACGCCACGGTGGAATCGCGCGAGCTGCAGGTAATCGCGAACTAACGTCCGAACGTGATGCATACAGGCGATAAAAGAAGATCTTGAAGAGAGAAGGGCAGCCGTATTGGTTGAAGCTGCAGAGGCTGGTAAGAGCATTCGCAAAGCCCACCGAAGCTTCGGCAATTACAAGACCAAAATGATTGCACTCCGACGCCCAGATGGAACAGTTACAACATCCAGAAAGGCAATGGAGAAAATCATTCACAAATACTACTCGGATCTCTTCGATAGCCACGTCCACTTTCCGTCATATGAAATAAAGGAGAATGGGTATGTTGTACCACTAGTTCTCCCATCCGAAATCCGACATGCCATTTCGTCGGTGAAAAATCGAAAAGCGCCAGGTCCGGACAGGATAAGACCAGGTGTTCACCTGACGAACCTTCCGCCAGTCCTCGTAAACACACTGGCTCGGCTCTTCACACATTACCTGTTTGAATCCTAGGTCCCTACTCAGTGGAAGACCAGAAAGACCGTGTTATTGTTCAAGAAGAGTAACCTGAGCGATATCGGCAACTATCGCCCAACCTCCTTACTGTCTGTCGTCTACAAACATTTCACTCGAGTCACCTTAAACAGGATTGACAGAACACTAGACGAAAGATAGGCATGTGAGCAAGCAGGGTTTCGAAAAGGATTTAGTACGATGGAGCACATTCACACGTTAACGAGACTTCTTGAAGTATCGCCAGAGTACAAAAGAGCACTCTGTCTCACTTCCATCGATTTACAGAAAGCCTTTGACTCAATTGAGATACAAGCAGTCATGGAAGCCCTTGATGGTCAGGGAGTCCCTAGTCACTACCTGACGATTCTTCGTTATTCTACAACGACATTAACATTGACGTCAAAAGATAGGTTAGGCAAGGCGATACCATCTCGCCAAAATTATTTACCGCCACACTCCATAACGTCATGCGAACATTGGAATGGCATAATATGGGAGTGAAAATCGATGGTCGGTAGTTACACCATCTTCGCTTTGCCGATGACATCGCTCTTGTAACAACAAACATTAGCCAAGCGGAACGTATGCTTGACGACTCTGATAAAGCCTGTGGAAAGATTGATCTTCGACTAAATCTCAGAAAAACGATGTTCATGAAGAGCGGATTGGTTTCGCATGCCGCATTCACGCTCAATGGAACCTATGTATCTGAATGCTCCAGTTATATCTGTTTAGGTTGGAAAATCAATTTGATGAACGACCTAGTCCCAGAGCAGAAGAAAACGAGCGGATTTGGGAGCTTTAAAGAGAATCGAAGATGCAGTGAAGAGAACGAATAACACCCGATACCTTTTCGACTCAAGCTACTTGCTGCCTTAACGTATGCGTCAGAAACCTGGTCACTGCGTAAGCAGGATAAGAGGTCACTCAGCGTTATCGAACGCGCAGCCGAAGGGACGATGCTAGGAGTATCCCGTTCCACACAAGTAAGAGATGGGATCCGAAGTTCCGATCTGCATCAACGATCAAAAATCAAAGATGCCGTTCTGTACGCCAAACAGCCGAAGATACGGTTGGCCGGACACGTAATGCGTATGAATGACAACCGATGGACAAGAGCCGTTAGTGACTGGATTCCTCGGGATGTCAAACGCACTGCAGGAAGACCACCGACCCGATGGTCAGAGTTCTTCACAAAGAGCCTTGAAGAAAGACATGATGCTCGACGAGTCCCTAGAGCGGGCGGAACCCACTGGGCTACTCTTGCACGCGACAGGGAAAAATGGAAGATTTACTGACGCCCGCTCGAGTCACTCGACGATCAACGGAACTACAGGTGATACAGGTGATACAGGTCAAGGCCGACAGAAACGCTGAGAAGAGGCAACACCCGCCGATAAACCATCACTTGATGCCACTTCACGTCTTCTTTACTTTGATAAATTTCATAATTTATGTTTCGTCGACTAGTCATCGTTAACGGTCTCTTCCATTCATGAGATCACCACGGACAAATTTCACTCCTTACGTTGAATATTGAATTTTAGGTTTTCAATGAAGGTTAGTACGCTCTCATTTACCTGATTCTTTATTTCTATTGCTTTGCATAAAAGGTAAATGAAAAAGCTTTCGGTGTTGATCAATTCCTAATGGATGTGCCATGCAATCGACTTCATTAAATATCGTTGGAGGTGATTGAATGCATATCTGACCTTTACGATGACTCGCGGTGGCCTACCGATGCATCGAGCCAGTGTTGCTATCCTCCCAGACAAGTCTGGTACCAATTTGCTGATCCTGGAGGAATGGAAGGCTTGTTGGGCTGCAGTCATGCAGATAGTCTAAGGCGTTCCTATGTGGACTGAAGGAGCCCATTGAGAAGAGGGTCGAACCAGCACATTGGTTCCTGAACGATTGCATCATTAACCACTCCGCTAAGGCCCTTCACCTGATATGCTAAATACAGATATACAGTTCAGCAAAGAAAGGTGGAAGACGAGTGCAACTGAATATGCGTGGACCATATATAACAACACGAAGTCCATGCTGACTTTCAAAATCACAATATTACTTAAGACATTTAGTCTTAAGAACAAAGCACCACTTTTACAGAACTTTTAAGGCGGTGGAGAATTCTTGGAAAAAAAAGGACGAAAGCTTTTTTGAATAAATTGAATAAGAAACACTGAAAGAGCAATATATCGGATGTAGGAAGGGAATATAATATATAGTGATTATTTTCGACATAATAGCGTATAAGCATCTCGTAGTCTTCTTCAAAATTAGGCACCCAGCCCACTGCCGTACCTTCAGAACCATAAGTGGAAGCCGACTCGCTTGCATCCGCGTTAATTCGGCGCCCCATGTAGGATATTGAAACTCATGTTGGGACGGCTCGATTATATAGGAATACCAAGTAGTTGAGACGATTCGGTCGGAATTTGCTGCTTGCCTTTGTGTAGGCCACGCGGGACTTCTTGTAAATAGCAGTCACAATGCCAGAAACCTAAAACTTGGGTAATTAAACCGTTTATCATAATTATACAACAACTATGGCATAACAATACAACTGTGCAATTAATACAACAATGGTACAAGTAATGAATAGGCGCAGCCTGATTTCTTGTGTTCAGGTTGCTCAAGAGTGAAGAGGTATGACTATAACATATGACTTCGACCACATGAGATCGATGTGAGGAAAGGATATGGTGACTTGGGCAGCATTGCTGTGACCTGAGCTAGTCAGCCGTGGAGCCGTTTATATACCTTTTGGGCTAGGCGGAGTCAGGCTACAATAGGCGGAGTCGGGTTACAGTAGGTGGAGTGGGGTCACAGTAGGTGGAGTCAGGCTACAGTATGCGGAAGGACGGCTGCTGGAAACATTTCACAAGCGTTGCAATCTGATAAGGCGATAGTGAAAGCATAGGACTGTAACTGCAGATGTTTTTCATGAGATAATCGCCAACGAAATGTTAGCCATGTGGTTGTCGGATCGTCATAAGGTCGCCGGAAGCCGTATTCGAAATGTTTGACATAAAGTTTTCAAATCGTCGTGGGAATAAGGTCACCGGGAACAGTATTTGAAATGTTTTACATAGAGAACATTCCAATATTCGTGAAGAATGTTCTCTATAACTCATTTGTAGGTAACGAATACGCCTCGGCATGGACTCACTTTGTCCAAGTTTTTCAAGTTTCTGAGTGTATCGGTAGAATAGGTAGTCTTCGCTAGTGGATAGTGCGAAGAGCAAATAAAAGCAAAATTAACAGCCTTAACCGTTTTATTTAGCGCCTATTCTTTTTTTTAACGGCAGGGTATACACTGGAAATATAACTTTAATGATGCTGAAATATTTGTAAAACCCCGGACCGCAGGTGCCTACTGTGAGGAACGAACGCACTATTGTCCTTTCCGTGAAGTAACGCGCTAACCACCGCACCATGCGGGTCCTTCGTTTCGCCTGTCTCTCAGATAGTTCTATCGATCTTTTGCCATCAGCAATCACTCGTCAGCAGAATTGATCTGGGGAGCCCAAATCCGCAGCGAACCCAGTTAAGCTGAGACTGCAGTTATAATCACAACCTTAACCGTTTTATTTACTGCCTATTCTTTTTTTAACGGTAGGGTATACATTGCGATGGCAAAAGATCGATAAAACCAGCGCTGATAGACAGGCGGAGTGAAGAACCCGCATGGTGTGGTGGTGCAGGCGTTACTCCCCGGAAAGGACAATAGTGCATTTGTTCCCTACCGCATGCACCTGCGGTCCGGAGTTTTGCAAATATCCCAGCATCATTGACAAATTAACTTCGTTTGAATGAGTTTTAAAGCGCACCATGAAGAGTGATTATCAAAGCGCAAAATTCACATCCTCATTCAATAGAATGCGAACGTAACCAATATGTTACTATAGCGCTCTATCCTACAGCCGTAAAAAGTACCATGAAGCAATCAATATCAGCACTTGTAAACGATATTATTTCATCTAGATAGGAGACTATGTCTCTAGAGTATCTACAAAAAAGAACTTTAAATTTCATGTGCTATACAGGGCACTCCTAGCACCGTCCTTTTGATTGCACATTGCATAGCGCTGAGCGATCCTCCATCCTACTTACATAGCGACCAGGCTTCTGACACGTACGTGAAAGCAGGAAAAGTCGTGGAGCCGTGGTGGACACAGAGTAGGTTATTCTTTATTCTTTTCACTACTTCCCCAGCACTCATGAGCACTTCCCAAGCCGTTCGCTTCCTCCTACTCAACTCAGGAGCTATGTCGTCCATCATATTGGCTTAACTATTCAGGTTGACGCACCTGAAAAAATCGGAGATATTCGTTCCGTTCAGGCTGAGTGGAGTAAAAGAAACAAATCCGTTCTTCATAAACATGGTTTTTTATAAGATTCGGTTTGAGAGGCTGTCAAAGACCGATTGTATTCGCAATTTTGGGGAGACAGTATCGCCTCGCCTAACCCCTCTTTTGACACCGATGTATTATCGTTAAAGAATGGTTGTATTTTGCTTGTGAAATTTTTATGCAACTCACGGAGAATCTTTGTGTACTGACTAGAAACGCCCTTGCTGGCGATGGCGATACTTCAAGAAGTCTCGTTAACGTGTGGATGTGTTCCATCGTACTAAATCCTTTTCGAAGCCCTGCTTGCTCATATGACTGTCCTTCGTCTATTGTTCTGTCAATCGTGCTTAGGATGACTCGAGCGAAAAGTTTGTAGACGACAGACAGTAAGCAGATTGGGCCATAGTTGCCGATATCGTGTAGGTCACGCTTCTTGAACAATAACCCGGTCCTGTTGCTTTTCCACTGAGTAGGGACCTTGCATTCAGACAGGTAACGTGTGAAGAGCCGAGCCAGTGTGTTTACGAGGACTGGCGGACGGTTCTTGAGGTGTTCTGGTCTTATCCTGTCCGGACATGGTACTGTTCGATTTTTCTCCGAAGAAATGGCATGTCGGATTTCGGAAGGAGAACCAGTGGGACAACATATGCATCCTCCTTTATTTCATATAACGGAAGGTGGACGTGGATATCGAAGAGATCTGAGTAGTATTCGTGAACGATTTTCTACATTACCTTTCTGGACGCTGTAATTGCTCCCCCTGGGTCCCGGGGTGCAATCATTTTGATCTTGTAATTAACGAAGTTTCGGCGGGCTTTGCGAGTGCTCTTACCAGCCTCTGCAGCTTCAACCATTACTGCTGCTTTTCTCTCTTCAAGATCTTCTTTTACCTCCTCTCTGCACTAGTTTAGAAGTTCGGACGTGAGTTGGCGGCGGACTGTAGCTCGTGCGCTTATACGCTGGCGTATCAGCTCGGGTGTTTCTAGGGACAAATGTCTCTTGAAGACTTTCGAACTCACTAGCGTTAAGACGTTGAATGAGCCGATTGTACAACTCCTCGTCAACGTTGTTAATAATGGGTTCTTCCTGCGAGCTGACTAATAAACTGAGTAAATTCCAATTTATGGTAGCTTCGGGACTTCGCCTTTGTGTTCTTCCATTCTTCAAAAATCTGCAATAATAGCGCTGAAGAAAGTATGGTTATCGTTGTAGAAGTCCTCCAAGCACACACAGAGCGCTTCGACTTCTTCTTCGTTATAGTTTGATGTCAGCGCCTAGACGACGAAGATTGCGAAGGTTAGTATTGATCCACATCTCTTCAGCCGTAAACGTCCAGTCCGAGTTGTCAGCTGTTCGAATAAATAGATGTTTTTGGTCAAACTCATGCTGACGAGAACATCGACACCGCCGAATTGTTTACGGTCTCATTTTCCGAGATACACTTCTTTTCCGGTGTCATAGATGGCGTTGAATGGGTAGCGTCTTCTTGCCTCAGCTAGTCCGATGACATCGTAACTCACCTCCATGGATGACCAGATCCTCTTTAGAGGATCAAAGTAAGTGCACATTGTAGGCAGAAATCGTCACCTTAGTTCTGTGAGATTTAGGCAGCCAAGAATGGCTTTGAGGCTTGACAGCCTCTCAGTCTTTGCCCTACCCAACACTGTCGCATTGGAGGTTCTTTCGGAGTCAGGGAATGACGCCCGTTTTACTATGTTTAAACAATACTTCCATATTTTTTTTATATTTTTCACAAAATTAAATTATTCTCACATGATAATCATATCAACATCAACCGCCCTGTGTAAAAGAGCGTCACCGGGTGAGTATGGCTCATTCGAGGTGTTCAGCTGAGGAAGATCTGGTTCAGAGGAAGACGCCACATCGAGAAGAGGAACAACTGTGGACCATTGACAAGGATCGTCGGCTCTGATGAAGACGAAGACATCGGAACGTTAGCGCAATAAACAACTTATATCAACCTTGTGGAAGCAAACAAATGTGGATTATTGTAGTACCGAGGTTAAATGACGGTCGCTTTCAAAACTACTGTTTTACTCTGTTAAACAATTAATTCTCACGTATAGGTTCTTGAGCTCCAACATGGAGACTGAGCAAACTGGTAGATAGCTTGCCAGTCGCTCGCAGAGTAGATGAGGGGCTTGTTTGTTGGAGATGACTACTAACCGATTCCCATATACTTCCCTGCTACTTGATTGCAGGCTTTTGGCCGAATTTACTCGTAAAAGACAATCCGCACAAACGACGACACACCCGCAAACGCATGTATGAATGCGTCCTAGCAAATACAGAATGTATGTGCCAAGTCGGAGCAGCTGGAACAGGGAGTCCATCTCCTGGATCGATCTGCATTCCAGGGAAGCACAACGTCGCTCTTGATCCGCTATTAAACCCTTATCCACAAGCTGGGGATGCGCCACGTAGCCTCAAAACTAACCGGTATGAGATCCCTCTATGAGCGAGAACCGTGGACTGATTATATTGATAACTTCTGAATACCTGGAAAACATATCGACCAATCCCGAAGTGGACAGAAATTTTGTCTTGCGAATCGATTTTGCACCGTTTTCATGCTGTTTGTTCAAAGATCATCCTTATGAAACTGCATTTGATATGTGTAAAAATGATGCCTATGGGAACAGCAGCAGAATTTTCTGCTTTGACTTTATTATTAAGCAAATACAAATCATAATAGTGGTGATGAAAAACACAATTGAGTGGAATGTATGACAATTCATGTCAATTGATAACAAAGTGTGACTGCCCTGATATGGAAGTGAAATCGAGTTTGAAAATCATAGGCGACAAGAATCAGAACACACTCGCAAATGGTAAAACGTTTTCTGAGGCAAACAAGACATATTTGAACGGCCTTCTTTCCATATTTCTAATCTGTGTAGTTAGAATTGGCTTCATTTATAGCTTAGAAGCAACACGGTCGCGTAACGCTTTCCGTAAAATCTTTCCCGCTGGCGATTTCGGAATCTCGTCGATAAATTCCACACCGCCCTTCAATTGCTTGTAAGGTGAGACTTTTTCTAAAATGAGAACGGTATAAAAAGACTTTGTCACTTTATCCTCCAGCTGAATTGTGTACAATCCAGTTAGTGCTTTAGTAATGGCCAATTCCGATTTTCAATCAACACTCCATTGTGAATGTTATTAGCTGCAACAGAGACAAGATCTGCAGACCTTTGCCCACGATACAGATGTTGTCCTATTCTACCAAGTTAAAAATTTGGAATTCTGGATCCTATGACGTATATTTTTTTCCCTTTATTTTTTCAAGGTTCAAATTGCAACCACGAACATGAGTAGTCGGAATTTGATCCCCAAGCCGCACTCTGATGTTCCGCAGTGTATAGCTCATGCTTGCACATAGAACCTTTGCGCTAGAATTTTTAGAAACTTAAACGCCATAAAATGTTTTCTCAACGAGAATATAAGGAATCAAATACCATAGTCAGCTTTTTCTGAAAGCTTTGGTTCTAAAGATATTTCATTTCGACAAAACGCTAAAATACCTTATGAAAGTAGTGCTGGATAACTAAGAACAATCATCCTACTGAATTTTAAAAGGCCATATTCACTATGCTGAGAATTCATTCCAGTTTCAACACAGCTTCATTACTTCTTTTTCAGCCTCTTATCACTGCGTTTATTGTAATGGTTTCCAGGATCGACTTTCTATTAACCTCGGCATTGGAATATGAATGCGTCGCTTTCTTGTTCAGCAATCACGAGGTTTTTAAACAGTATACATTTATTTCCATAGAGAAACACAATACAATGCAACACTAGCTGGCGTACACTAGTCATCAACCATATGCGACTGTAATCAGCTGTTCTAAACTTCCTCATTGGAAGTCACGAATAAAGCGGCCCTGAAGAAGGCGATACTGCCGAAACGTCAGCTAGTGTTGTATTGTATTGTCTTTCTCTATGGAAGTAAATGTATGCTGTTTAAAAACCTCGTGATTACTGGACAAGAAAACGACTGCGTTTATTCCCCTCATTCTTCGTTGTGAGCCTGTAGATGGTGGAAATATTAAAGTCCTCAGCTTAGATAAAGCTGCTGATGGGTTAGCCCGTTTGCTTTACAGCGTTATTTCACACCCAGCAACACCACATGGCTGCAATCAGAGAGCAAAGATAACACCAGATATGCATTGATTTCAACGCATTCTTTCGGGAAAATAACGACAACCTTCGACCAAATGTCTTGATTTGTTGATTAAAACTTTTTGCTTAGATAAACCCCCCCCCCCTTCCGATTCAGCTCCACGATTCCCTTAACCACTGCTCAACATGGATCTTAGGTGTATATGTAAACATTTAAACCGTTCGAAAACTATAAATTTTCTTAGACTTAGATTTTAAACTTATTTTTTCCAACTCTTAACGAAGGCTATAAAACTGTGAAAAGACTTTGTGGGGGAAGAGAGCAAACCCACTCTAGCGGACCTATTTAGTCTCTTTACTGTTCGCCATACGAGCATCAGGCAACGAAAGCAAGAACAGTATGTTTTATAGGCTACAATACATCAGAATTCTTTGTTGGTAGAGTAGAAAAATCTGGTTGTTGTCGTCAAAAACCTAGAAACTCTAACGACTTCTTTCTAAGCAATGAAGTCCGCTACGAGTTGTTCAAAACTGAAGGACAGGATCATTTTCGACTACGTCTGTATTTACATTAATGCGTACATTCTTTTCAATGATTACGAACTAATCTGTACAAGAGAGGTGTAGCTAAGTTCTCTGAGGATAATATCAAGTTTTCGTTTTGTTTTCTCTTATTAATCGATCTACAGTAAATGACTTCGTAGCGTGTAGCATAGTGGTTGGAAGTGCCCCGCATTACACAACACCTCGTATCGGTCGCCGGTTCCATCGCACGCCCAGGGCTAAGCAAGCCACTTCATCACTTCAGACTCGGCAAATTAGTACCGGAAATACCTAGGACGGAAAACAACTGACTGAATAGATCAAAAGGCACCGTTTTATGAGCAAAATGGGCATCCAACCACCTCTGAGATATTACGAAGACATGGAGCACCCTCAACGAGTGATCAACGCCGAACGCTTCATTTTTTTCGCCTATCAATACCTTTTTCTCCCTTTCAAGAATAATCATCAAAAATCCATGGTTACCTGTTTTCTTTTAAAAAAGAATGACACGCATAAGAGTAAAAAAAAATAAAGTCGGTGTACCTTTAACCCAAAGCTTGACATCCTCTTCAGTCAGATTTTCTGATGCTCTGACGACGAATGCTTTTGGAAGTTCTCCGGCTCTCCTGTCTGGCACTCCGATCACCGCTGCATCCCGAATCAGTGGATGAGTGAGTAGCAGGTCCTCGAGCTCAGCTGGCGCCACCTAAACTCAGATAATTCGGTAGTGTGAAACCACCCAAGAGTGCACAAAGCTCGTGATATTAAAGAACAACTGATGTCAGCTGTTAAGTGGATTTCTGTAAATAAAGTAGCTCGACAGCAGCGTGTTAGTTCCTCATTGAAAACCATATTTCTTAAGCTAAAATTTGATGGACCACTATATTTTCGTTGACGAGTTTATGCGTTGTGTCAGCCATTGAGAAAACTCATTAAAAGAAGGCATAATTGGAAAAAAAGTGAAAGAAACCTGTAACCCTTTCACTTTGATTAGTTCTTTGAGTCGGTCGACGATGAAAAGATTACGGTACTCGTCGACATATCCGATGTCACCTGAACTGATGAAAAGTCCTTCTATCTCTTCCATTTACTATGAAAGGCTAAGAATTAATAAAAAAAAAAAAGTAAGGCTCTCGACGTTGATCAATCCCTGAGGGATGCACCATGCAGTCGACTTCATTAATCATCGTTTAGAGGTAATTGAATGCATATCTGGCATTTACAATGACTCTCGGTGGCTACCGATGTATCGAGCCAGTGCTGCTATCCTTCCAGACAAGTTTGGTACTTATTTGCCGATCCAGGAGGGATAGAAGGCTTGGTAGGCCATGGGCGCGGGGATCGATTACATGTGTGCGTCCCAGGGCGCCTCCGACCACACCGCTCTACTAATACTAATACTGCACCGACGAGAAGGAACACTAAAATTAAATACGAATTAAAGAGATATGTGACAAAGTATTTACAGGTGTGCAGCATAATGCTTGGAGGAGCAATCTGCAATGCACATAGGGTAATCACTTCAACACCGTGCTCCAGGGAAACCAAATTGCCACAATTGTGGCGTCGGAGAACTGGTACCAAATGTGTTTGGGAAGATAAAAAGATGTCCGTCTTGAAATACTGACTGGTTCATAGCAAATCAGTGCATAGGCTAAATATGCATTCAGTCGCCTATACGAGGCTTCCAATGAAGTCAAATCTAGGAGACTGGTCGACAGCGAACGCTTTGCCCTTTCCCCATCAATGTGACAAAACAACATGAACAGGTTGGTAGAGAAACCTCTGTAACACGAGTTATGGTAGGAAGTTTAATTCGGGAAATTCCAGAGAGGTTAAATTTTAAGACGCACACATTGTTCCAACAAAGAGAACAAATCTCACCAAGGTTTCTGTGAATCTAGAACGAATTACAAACGCTAGCTTAATGGTGAAAATGCATGAAAATCTTGCACAATGCAGAAAATAGTAACGCATGAGATCCTTGACACAAAGACCTCCCACATTAGGAAGCATAAAAGGATAAAGCTCTCGGCAATCATCAATCTGTGACGGATGCGAAATGCACTCGACTTCTTTAAGCATCGTTAGAGGTGAATAAATGCATACCTGGTCTTTACAATGACTTGCGGTGGCCTACCGATGTATCAACCCAGTGCTTGACATGTCTGCTACCAATTTGCAGACCCCGGAGGAATGGAAGGCTTGATAGGCCATGGGCGCGGGAATCGATTCCACGCGTATGTCGCAGTGGCGCCTCCAACCACTGCGCGACATGTGCACCGCGTAACACCTGTATCACCTGTAGTCCCGTGCGAGCGGGCGCCAGTAAATCCTCGATTTTTCAATGTTGCGTGCAAGAGTAACACAGTGGCTTCCGCTCGCTCTAGGGACTCGTCGAGCATCACATCTTTCTTCAAGGCTCTTGGTGAATAACTCTGACCATCGGATCGGTTGTCTTCCTGCAGTACGTTTGACATTGCTAGGAATCCAGTCACTAACGGCTCTTGTCCATCGGTTGTCATTCATACGCATTACGTGTCCGGCCAACCGTATCTTCGGCTGTTTGGCGTACAGAACGGCATCTTTGATTTTTGATCGTTGATGCAGATCGGAGCTTCGGTTCCCATCGTTTATTTGTGAGGAACGGGATACTCCTAGCATCGTCCTTTCGACTGCGCCTTTAACAGCGCTGAGTGATCTTTCGTCCTGCTTACGCAGCGACCAGGTTCTGACGCATACGTTAGGGCAGGAAGTACCGTTGAGTCGAAAAGGTGTCGGGAGTTCTTTGTTCTCTTAACTACATCTTCGATACTCTTAAAAGCTCCCCAAGCCACTCGTTTCTTTCTGCTCAGCTCTGGAGCTAGGTCGTTCTTGACAGTGATCTCCCGACCCAGATAGATATAACTGGAGCATTCGGAGATATTCGCTCCGTTGAGCGTGAATGCGGCATGCGAAACAAATTCGTTAGCCGAAGACCAATCTTTCCACAGGCTTTATCAAAGTCGTCGAGCATACGTTCCGCTTGGCTAATGTTTGGTGTTTTAAGGCCGATGTCATCAGCAAAGCCAAGATAGTGTAACTGCCGACCATCGACTTTCACTCCCATATTATCCCATTTCAATGTTCGCATGACGTTGTAGACGGTGGTGGTAAACAATTTTGGCGAGATGGTATGGCCTTCCCTAACCCATATTTTGACGTCAGTGTTAATATAGCTGTAGAATAGTGATATCTTGGTTGTGAATTTTTGTACAGCTGACGAAGAATCTTTATGTACTCAGTAGGGACTATCAAGTGGGGACTCCTTGACTATCAAGGGCTTCCATGACTACTATCTCAATTAAATCAAAGAGCTTCTGTGAATCGATGAAAGTGAGACAGAGCGGTTTTTCGTACTCTGGCGATACTTCAATGAGGCTTGTTACTGTGTGTATTTGGTCCATCGTACTAAATCCTCTTCGAAACCCTGCTTGATCACATGGCTGTCCTTTGTCTAGTGTTCTGTCAATCCTGTTTAGGATAACTCAAGTGGAAAGTTTGTAAACGACAAACAGTGAGCAGATTGGGCGATAGTTACCGATATCGTGTAGGTCACGCTTCTTGAATAATAACCCGGTCCTGCTGCTCTTCGGCAGGGTAGGGACCTTGCATTCAGACAGGTAACGTGTGAAGAACCGAGCCAGTGTGTTTACGAAGACTGGCGGAAGGTTCTTCAGGTGTTCTGGTCTTATCCTGTCCGGAACTGGTGCTGTTCGATTTTTCACCGACGAAATGGTATATCGGATTTCGGGAAGGAGAACCGATAGTACAACATATGCATCCTGCTTTGCTTCATATAACGCAAGGTGGACGTGGCTATCGAAGAGATCTAAGCAGTATTGGTGAATGATTTTCTCCAATGCTTTTTTGGCCGCTGTAGTTGTTCCGTCTGGGCGCCGGAGTGCAATCATTTTGATCTTATAATTGGCGAAACTTCGGTCGACTTAGCGAATGCTTTTCACAGCCTCTGCAGCTTCGACCATTACTGCTGCTCTTCTCTCTTTAAGATCTTCTTTTATCACCTGTCTGCATTGTTTCACAACTTCGGACGTTAGTTCGCGGTCGCCCACAGCGCGCGCGTTTCCACGCTGGCGTATCAGCTCGAGTGTTTTTGGAGACACACGTCTTTTGTTGACTTTCAAACGCTTAGCTTTCATAACACTAGCGTGATGATGTTGAATGAGCCGATCGTATTCTTCACCGATGTTATCGACAACGACATCTTTCCAACAGCCGACTAAGGAATTGAATAAAGTCCCAGTTTGCGGCGGTTTTGAGAATTCAGTTTTAAAATTTAGCGGCTTTTCTCCTTTCCGCAAGAAATAGAATCTTGCACAATGGAGACGAAAGTCTGATCCCGTGTAGAATGTTGGGACAACAGCGACATCGGTTAGGCAAAACCTTCCATTTACTATAATGTGGTCTATTTCGTTATGGTACTCTCCATTGGAAGGCTTCCACGTCCAGTGATGAAGATGGTGCTTGGGGAATTACGAGTCACCATGGATGGTCTTGGTCATCATGATAAACTCAGAAAGCGGTCACCCTATACGTTCCACTCTAATCCGTGGGTCCCAATGTGACGTTCTTCTTGGTCCAATCTTGGCGTTGAAATCTCCAATGATGACCTTGAAGAATGTATGGTCTTCTCTGTAGAACTTCTCCAAGTCCATATAGAACGCTTCGGCTTCTTCTTCATAATAGTTTGATGTCAAAGCCGGAATTGATCCACGCCTTTTTAGTCGTAAACGTCCAATTCGGGTTGGAAGTTGTTCGAATGAATCGATGTTCATGAACAAACTCGTGTTGACAAGAATGCCGACGCCGCTGACTCCTCTACTGATGCATGTTCCGAGGAACAGTTCTTCTCCGTGTCATAGACGGCGTTGAAAGGCTGGCGTCTCCTCGTTTCGGCCGGGTCGATGACGTCGTACTTTGTCCTTCTTGCTCTCATGAGCAAGTCTTCTATCGAGGACTCGGATGCAAATGTACGTGCATTGTAGGTACAGATCGTCACTATGGTTCCTTGAAATCCAGGCAGCTTCCATTGACCGTGAAATTTCAGCAGCCTCTCCGTACTCGCCCAACCCAACGCTGCGAAATTGGAGGCTCTTTCGGGATCAGGGGAATGAGGCCCGTTTTTTTCTTTACTGTGTTTAGCACTTTGTTACCCACGTATAGCTTGCTGGGCTCTGAACGTGGGGGCGGAGTATACTCACGGGTAGCTTGGCAGGATCTTATTTGTTGGAGGCGACTCCTAACCACCTCCCATATACTTCCCAGTCACTTGACTGCAGGCTTTTGGCCCAATTCACTCGCACAATACAATCCACATAAGCAAGAACGCACCCACACACGCATGCATGAATACGCCTAGCAAATACAGAAAGTGTGTGCCAAATCAGCGCAGCAGAAACAGGGAGTCCATCCCTGGATCCACCTACGTCTCAAGGAAGCAAAGGTCGCTTTTGGTCCGCGATTAACCCGCTATCCGCCACCTGGAGACGCGCCACGTAGCCTCGCGACCAACCGGCTCGAGATCCCTCATATGAGGGAGATCCGCGTATTTTAAATATATATTTATATATATACGTATATATTTGTTTATAGTTTTATCTTTTTAAACTTGCATGGGCCTTCAAAACATACTGTATTAAGTAAAGCGCTTTTTCATTTCAATTCGTTGCCTTGCATACACCCTCCACGAAAGCCTCCTGACTTCTATGTGCGCGTTTGGTTTCTGCTTCAGGATTTTAGTTTTCTTCATAAAGGTCGCTAGGGGGCGTGTCGCGCAGTGGTCGGAGGCGCCCTGCGACACACACGTGGAATCGATCCCAGCGCCCATGGCCCACCAAGCCTTCCATCCCACCGGGGCTGGCAAATTGGTACCATACTTTTCTGGGAGGAGAGCAGCACTGGATGGATGCACCGGTAGGCCACCACGAGTCATTGTAAGTGCAAAATCTGCATTCAGTCACCCCGAAACGATGCTTGATGATGTCGAATGCATGGCATTTCCCTCTGGGATTGATCAACGCCGAGAGCTTTATCCTTATCCTTTATGACTGTGGCTGAATGCTCGCTCAGGAGATTCTCCTTAGAATTCTATGATAAGCATGATAGAACATTCTCACTCCATCATTATGAGGAGTGGGCAACCTCGGAGGAAGCTTTCCCGGAAAAACCTGGCATCAATTTTGAAACCTACCGTCGTCTAACCTCGGTAGCAAAATAATCAACATCTGTTTGAACTGCTGATCTTACACGAGATTGATAAACCAACGAAAACAATAAATAAATAAATAATAAAGCAATAAACAAGTGAAATGAATAAATGCAAAGTAAAAAATAATATAATAGTAAACAAATTACTGCAAACGGATAGTCATATCAACAACAACCGCCACTGCCCTGTGTAAAAACGCATCGCCTAGTGAGTACGACCCATTCGAGAGATGCTCCACCGAGGAAGATCCGGCTCGATACGAAGACGAAGACGCCACATCGAAAAGACGAACAGCTATGGACTATCGACTGGGATCATCGGCTCTGATGAAGGCGAAAAGGTCGAAACGTTAGCCGAATAAAACTATATTAACAATCTTGTCTAAACTCAACAATTTAAAAACATGTTAACCCTGGCATCCATTTGCCCACCATTGAGGGATGATGCGATCGTGGAACCGATAACTGTGAGTACGTGTTTTGCACGATACCTATAATATCTGCACTTCTCGGACACTTGACACTTGAGCGGCCCATCCTCACTGGTTGTGCGGGTCCCAGCATAATCATTATTCATCGGAGATTTGCTGGTTAAGCCATTGTGGTTCCCTGGAATCCCGAGGTCAGCCTGGCCAAAGTCTGCCTCAGGTCTTTACCACCACGGGCAGTCGTAGCCCATGTGGATCAAAGGAAGATTTGCCACCATGCGACTTTGATACTAGGGCAGTTTCGGATCTTGGTACTGATTTACTCTTAGCTAAGCTTCCTGATGGAAACGCCGGACTCCTTCTCAGCTTAGGAGACCCTACCGTGGAGACGAATCCCACCGCTGTACATCGTGGTCCAACACACTGGAACACTTCCCAGCCACGATGAAGTGGTAAACCGTTGAGAGGTCTCGCACACACACACGCTATATATTATATATATATATATATATATATATATATATATATACAATATATGTGAATGCACATATACAGCAACGACTTACAAGAGTGTGGCCGGCGCGGGAACTGTACGGTTCCCTGTGGAGAAATGATAGACGTTTTTTTATCTTTTCTATTTGATCGCTCTTCCTAGTTATAGACTATTCCAGAGACGTACACAAAAACGCATTCGATACCGCTCACACGATTGTCAAGGTGCTTGAGTACATGTTTGACCGTTGCACTTGCTTACGAAAGCATATGGTACTTCATGGCACTGCTGCTCTCCTCCCAGATAATTCTGCTACCAATTTGCAGACTACAGGCTTGACAAGCCCCAGCCTGAGTCTCGAACCAAAACAATCAACTTTGTATTGCAGGGCATCTTTGACCACTTCATTGCACAAGCGCCTTATTACTGCTATTGGTCATGCGCTTCCTGTCATTGTCTTATCGTTTTTAACTGTTTCTTTATTTTTCTTTTTGCAATCTAAAACATTTCATAACGGATAGTGGACAGAGCTCATAAAAGCGATCAACTGTGCTGTATTAGCACATTGAAGTTGTAATAATTAATCGCAACGGATTGAAGCGTTCTTCAAATTCCCGAGTTATAACCCTCGTGTTCAATGCCTTTTAAAGAAAAATCGCTTACTACCCAGGATCGATGATCTCTTGTGGTACTTGCGGAAACGAATATATTGGCGAAACGGGTAGACCTTTATGTATCAGCATAAAAAACACCTAGACGGCAAACGAAAAGCAAAACAAGGCACGCCACTAGGGACGCATAGGATACAAAAGCATAGCGGAGACGATTTTGATGTTAAAATCACTATCCTCGTACGAGATCCTAAAACACCAGCGCTTGAGGCTTTTTGGATAAATGCCAAAAACCTTAAAATGAACAGCAGGGAGGAATGTCTCGAAATCACATGTGATCTCGCCCGGTACCTTCGCATCGACCGTTGATGTGGAGAGGTGCAGTCGTCAGCCATATGCGACGCTGATCAGCGGCTCTTCCTTAGTGGACGGCACGAAAAAAAACCATGGGTTTTTCGAGAAGCTGTTGACCGTGTGACTACCATTTAGATTCTCATCTTTCTGTATGTGTTATTGAAGCGTTTGACGTAGTAAATTGGATATCACTCTACCCTTCCAGGCTCTGAAGAAGGCGATTCTGCCGAAACGTCAGCTAGCGTTGTATTGTATTGTGTTTTTCTATGGAAGTAAATGTATGCTGCATAACAACCTCGCGATTGCTGAGAGAGAAAACGAGGAAAAATTGTTTCTGGAATGCATTGCCGGAAAGCCGCCCCGTTTTACACTTTTGAACCCGGAAGTATTGGTTTTTGTAAGCATCTGGCAGTTGTTCCCTGAGCTTAAAATGTGAATGAATTTCATAAATGAATAGTGAATGTGCTTTTTGAGGTCCCTTAACTCCTACATAGTAACAAACGACTACCGGTTAATGTACGATTCAGCCTTTCATTTGTCTAATCCTCTACGAATTGAATGAATCTGCAGTCCTTTTTCTAACGCTAGAATGAGAGTGGAGAACAGTCGCGTCGCTGAGAAACTAGCCTTTCGCTATAATAAATTTATGTTAAATGCAAACCTGACGTGACATCCGACATTATCTTGGCTTTACACTCCTCTGGACTGATTTACTGCTAAAAAGCCATATCATACGACCGTTGTATTTTCGACGAGTCAACTCGATGTTGGTTATTAATATTTACAACAAGTTATTTGACTTAATCCTCCCATCGGCTCACCGCCTCATCGTGGCTGGGAGGTGTTCCTAGGTGTCGGGCAGCGATGTACAGTGGGGGACTCATCCCCTAGCAGGGTCTCCCAAGCTTTTGACGAGTTCGACTTTTCTATGAGGAAACCTAGTTAAGAGTAAACCAATACCAGGTTAGACCATAGTCCTGGTATCAAACAACTCGCAGGGTGGCAAATCTACCTCTAATCCAGAACGGCTGCGACTGCCTGTAGTGGTGACAACCTAGGCAGATTTCGGCCAGGCTGATTTCGGGACTCTAGGGAAACACAGCAGCCAAACCAGCAAAACTCCAAAAAATGGAGGTTATGCTGAGGCCCACACAACCTGTGAGGACGAGCCGTCCAACTATCTATTTGATTTAATCGTTCAGCTATTGTCATAGCTTAGAAACATCTTTGCTTATGAAAGAAAAAACCTTAGACATTGCTCATTTATCACGTAGATGAGGTGCATATTTTTCCTTACGACAGGCACGCCTTAGACAATTCTCATTTATCATGTAGGTGAGGTGTAATCACCATGAAGAATGCACGTAGAATGGCAAATGCGGAGTGCGCTTCGAATTCAAAACTCATTCTGAGCTAAGGAGTTGATATGACAGCCATTTCTTCGTGGATGCTAAGAATTTTTGCGGCTGTATAGAGACGCATACAGTGCAGTTGTTCTAGATGGCATGCTACGCACGCATGTCGTTGGTTCGGTAAAATGCTCCGTACTAATGAATTCCTCCATACCTCCGAGGTCAAAAAACTCATAGCAAACTTGTTAGGGAGAGTAAGAAAACCGGCTTCATAAGTCGGTAGGCCACTTAAAATTACTGTATAGGCCGAATATGCATCCAATCACCCGTACATTTCTGCGAATGGAGTTGAATGCATGGTACATCCTTAACGGATTGATCAAAGCCGAACACTTAATTGTTTCTGATTTACGTATAACGTCCTGAGAGTTTAGCGAGTTAAGGTTTTTGTTTATTGTATGGGTACGGTAACGTCAACTTCGAAACATTTTCCTCCATGTTCCGTGATGAATACCTATTGGAGTTTTCTTTCCCCTATAATTTAAATTTACAATATAACAACTTTGTTTATTGTATATCATACATCGTGGAAGATTATCAAAAATATCAAGAATTACTATATAAAGCACAGAACTCCTTCTAACGATTGTTACTAAATCCGAATGCGACTTCTGTATCATACCTGTATGAAGCCATCCATTAATAATTGTAGCTTTTGTGGCATCAAGGTTTCCAAGATAACCAAGCATTACGGTTGGCCCTTTTATACAAATCTCACCACTCATACCGGTTGGCATTTCTTTCCCAGTTGACGGATCGACGATCTGAGATTGAAAATGTTTTATCGCTTCTTCCCTTGTGTTATTTTACCTAATGGCTCTTCATTTTGTTTGATGAAAAATTTCCATTCGAGAATGCCAGAATGTTGTGGGCTCACTTTCATTCGTAGATTAGAAGCAACCTTTCCAACGCTTCCAAAAGGCACCTCGTTCTTAAGGTCTGGTAAATGTGAAGCCATGGTGCATTCGGTCATTCCATAACCTAAATTTTAAACGAAAACCTTTTACAATCTTAACCCTTTAATTTACTGCCTATTCTTTTTAACGGCAGGGTATTTTTCGAAATATAACCGCTATAATGCTGAGATATTTGCAAAACTCCGGGCCGCAGGTGTCTGCGGTGGGGAACGAACGCGTTATTGTACTTTCCAGGGAGTAACGCGTTCACTACCACACCATGCGGGTCCTTCGTTTCGCCTTTCTCTCAGCTAGTTCTATCGATCTTTTGCCGTCAGCAATCACCCATCAACGGGATTGATTTGGAGAGCCCAAATCGGCATTCAGCCCAGTTAAGTTGAGGCTATAGTTGATTTTAACTTATTATTTACTTATTAGTCGCAATTTTAACTTATTATTTACTGCAGAGATCGATAGAACTAGCTGAGAGATAGGCGAAACGAAGGACCCGGATGGTGTGGTAGTGAACGCGTTACTCCCCGGAAAGGACAATAGCGTGTTCGTTCCCCACCGCAGACACCTGCAGTCCGGAGTTATACATCTCAGCATTATAGTAGTTATGTTTCACAGAAAACCTTTTAGTTGTTTCCAGTATAAAAATGAGTATGGGAAAGAAATATCTAGAAACGCTTGAAATATTTAAGACTGAGTCCGAACTGCTCAGTTTTTCCTCCTGAAAATAACAAAAATTAAGAAGCATTCTAATATTGACAATGTTAAATAGTTACATATCACTAGACTAGTATTTCTGCCTTTTCTATTCTACCAAATGATCATCAGGGATATATGCCGGTTTTATAAAGCAAAAAACAAAGGATACAACGCTCCACGTTCATTAACTCCTCAAGGATGCTCCTGCATTCTATTCTTTTCGTACCATCGTAACCGTTATTGAAACCATAACCTTTACGGCGAAGTTCTAGACATACCGAGTCACTTATCAGGCAAGTTTATGATCAATTTACGGAACGCAGAGGGACGGAGGCTTGGTTCGAATGAGCGCGGAATCGAACCAAAGCCCACGTGTGTCCTTGAGGGGATTTCAAACTACTACGATAAATGGGTGAGTGACAATTACGAAGAATAACTGGCCGCCATGATATAATAAATCCAAGCAATAAGTACATTTCTATAGATGCATTGTTCTCCTGTAAATCGACGCACGACAAATACCTAGATTTCCTAGCGGATTACACAGTCTTTTTTAAAATTTCTTTCTTGAGAAGTGTTTATAATCATTCCACTACCATGTAGTATGAAATTTCATATCGATTCCTTTTTGGCGTGAACAATCTCTACTTCATACATTCGTGAAAAGAATTGATATTTACGAAACATCAAGGTTTTAAACACTTACCGACCACTACGTGTGGCTTCATAAAATGGTAGAAGACTTTTACTGGACATCTTCGGCACATGGTTGTGTATGTATGGGGTTTAGATAGCTTTGCAAAGATTATCTATCTAACGCTAGCGGGTTCTGAATAGGTCGAAGAAGAAGTTCTCAAACAACAAGCCCCACGCGTCCGTCAGGTGTGCATTACGCCATTACGCAAACAAATGGCGAATAGCACATGAATCAAGTGCACTTAATGACGATCAATCAGTTGTTTTCAGTACTTCAAGAACGTGATCAGGATCGGTCAACGAAAAACGCCACAAGACGCAGAAATGTTTGTGATTCCAACGTCAATAGTAGCAAAAAAGAACACAGAGAACATTACATCCGTTCGGACCAATGGCATTCGCTTCCCACTTCCCACAGAGAGAGCAACATTCGGGAACGAATAGATACCACGCAATACACATGTGGTGTTTGTTGCACCAATCCTGCACCCTGAGCAAAACATGTTCACCACCTCTCCAAGATCGGCAAATTAGGACCAGAAGAATAAAAAACCTGATTCAAAACATCATTGTGTCTCCAGTAGTTTTTAGGCCATAAATGGCTTCAATCTTAGGAGTCAAATGAATGGTGGCGCATCCATAGTTTAGCATCGTTAAAGATCAGTGAATTCATATCTTGCCTATATAACGGTGGCTGCGGTGGCTTATCGATGTATCAAATCAGTGCTGCTTTCCTCCTAGACAAGTCTGGTACGAATCTCCTGAACCTAGAAGTAGGGAAGGCTTGGTGTACCCGAGAAGCAGGAACGATTTAAGGATCTCATGTGTACCGTAGTGTAGCTCTAACCGCTGTGCTATCCACAACCCTGTCACTGATATAAATATATATACATGATAAACACATATAAATAGATAAATTATGGCAGTATATTACATACTATCATATCATTTCATATGCTATATATATGTATGTATACACCATATCTTCTCTATAATTTACATACGTATATATAACGTTTGCTTTGGTCTATATGTGTATAACTAGTATGGATGTCTGCATGTGTATACCTGAAATATGTATCCGTGTGTGTGTGTGTGTGTGTGTATATGTGTGTGTGTGTTTGTGTGTGTGTGTGTGTGTGTGTGTGTATGTGTGGGTGTCGGGGGGGGGAGGAAAGTTACGTTCTTTGACGTTTACTGGTATTGAGAGTTGGAGAAAAGTAAAATTTGATTTCAACCAAGTATTTTCAAAAGTATCCGAGGAAAATCGAAACAAGGGAGTCAACTGAATATTGAATTCGTATGTGGTCTGAGATGTTGCGTCATACAAGTCATACTGTGCCAAATGTTCTTGTTTTCAAGTCCCGTGAATTTCGATCCACGTGGATAAAACTGTAAAATATATTTGCAGTAAAAGAATTTCACTATCGTATTATACCTTGTCGAATGTACTTAATGTTAGGATACTTCTTAGATAATTCCTCGCAGATATCCTTTCCGGCCGGAGCAGCACCACAAATGAGCATCTTCAACGAAGAGAGATCATACTGCTCACAAATAGGATGTTTAGCCAAGAACACCATGATCGGGGGCACTACAGGCAAGAAATGAATCTAAAAACAAGGTTAATGGAATATTCTGTTAAAAAATTCAACACGCGACCTGTCAGCAGATTCATTCCAGTGAAAATGCTCTTTTATTAAATTTCGTTTTAAGTACCGTCTCTTACTCTAAGAGAGAAAATAAAACGTCTAGTGCGTTGAAGCCACTCAAATGTGTTGCTACGTTCAATGAAACGAATTCACTGAATCTGTGGATCTGGTTTGCCCATCATTCTGGTCATTGTGAGTGGGCGCGCTCAATAAAAAAGGATAAAGTTTTCGGTGTTGATGAGTCCTTGAGGCATGCGTCATGTACTCGACTTCGCTAAGCATCTTAGAGGTGATTTAAAGCATATCTGCCCCTTGCAATGATTCATGGTGGCCCACCGATCACTGAATCAGTGCACCAATCTTCCCAGAAAAGTCTGGTATCAATCTGCCGCCCCGAAAGGATAGAAGGCCTGGTAAGCCAGAGGTAAGAGGATCAGTCCCATTTGTAGCAATTCCCAAGGGGTTAGAGAGTTCCTGGCACCAACCAAATCTTCCATTCTTTCGATATCGAGGAATTGTTAACAGATTTGCTCCGAATCAGTCTATTCCTCTAGTTCAAAAAGTTGTTGTCTTCCCAAAAAGAGTCAAAAGTTGTGATGATAATAGTGGAACGCGGCAGAGTAGTATTTCAGGATTCCATGGAAGATCTATTGGACCCGAATTCACTGGCACTCATTAAAAAAGGTGCTCAAGTAGCAACTGAACCTCGGCGCAATCCGAGGCCTTCGTGGATGATGAATGCGAGGACATGAGTAGAATGAAAGAAGTGCTGGGTTTCGCACAAATTACAACGTCGTGTCGTGCCGAAAAATTTCCAACATTTCACATTCCGTTCTCTTTTCACACTAACGACAAGGTACCTTCTGCCGCCGTTGTCTCATCAACTCCATCCATTAGGCACTGACGACTATCATTGGGCGATTCCAATATTTTTTGGCAAATATTTCTTGGCAACTATGCGTGTCTTCTCAAATTGTGAATTTCACCTGTAACGTGGGACAATGGCCACCAGCGAACGAGTTCCACTAAATGTCTCACAAAATGAAGACCGGCTGACTCAATAATCAGAACACTTCATGAGGGTCTTCGAAAACACAGCTGATGCTCAACGAATTTGCAGATCGAACAGAATCTACTGCGCTAGCAGTGCAGTGCTTAGTGATGAAGTTAATCAGGAAGCAAAGTGCTTCCCCGACCTCCTCCCTAAACCCCTTCTCCAATCTACGAAGGAACCCCTTGACTCCTCTATCTCTCCAAAATCGAAAGGAGAATTTACTCGACGAACTACAACATTCGTGAAGGCGAGAAATCCACAAGCAGCACCCGAAACAACACAGAATGTTCGAGGACCATTGTGGACAATGAATGCGATGAAAACGAATTTAATATATGAACTGTTGGGATCCGCACAGTAGTTGTTATGACGGATAATGCACAATAAAAACTAAAAAGTAGGGTACAAATGGTTTTGTTACGAAGGACAAGGGGATAAAACATCCGGAGTTGATAAATTCCATAAGGTTGCGCAATGCACTCGAATTCATTAAGTATCATTAGACGTGACTGAATACATATCTATACAATAACCTGCGATGGTCTACAAATGTATCAAGTCAACGATGCTATTTGCCGGTTTCAGAGATGGAAGGCTTTATGAACCTTGGGTGCGCGGTCGAACCAATGACCACTGGTGTATCACAAGGCACCTCTAACTGCTGCGTTACACGTGCGCCTATTGGTGGTTTTGTTAATAATTAGCATTGCATACGAATCATCAATCAATTATGGTGTGCGAAATGCTTCGTTAAAGATGCTACTCAATGACATGTCCAAGGTAGTTAGTTAGCTAGTTTGAACCCGGCGGCAGTCAATCAACCCTTCCCTCTGCCGCTGAGAAACTGGTAACAGACTTGTCTGGAAAGGGTTTCACCAGATTTACAAAGGCCGGCAAACGACTATGGTAAAGACCTGCGACGTCCAGGTGCGTCTAACCTAGGTATCCGTAAAGAATCTAATTGACCAGCATTTGACAGCATTAATGAAGAAGGCCAAGATACTCAAGCAGCAGCCGAAGCTATGCACAAAATCCGAAACAATTTGTAAATGACGGATGCCAAGAAATAAAAATCATGGAATAAGCAATGGGAATCGCAGAATATTTAGTACCGGGTTATTTAACAATAGCGGTAATAATAGATCATACTTTGTAGTCCTGAATAGCTTTGCAAAAAGCGACTGGCTCGAAATGCTTGAATATGACACCGGTGCTGCCTTGGAGAAGAGTGAGATTGATGAGACCTGTGAACGTAAACAACTCCATTCAATATTTTGCTAATATCTATTCCTATATTACGTTATCTGTATATGCTTTTAAAACAAAAATTTTGGTTCATAATAATGTTAATGTAATGTTACTTGTCCTATCACTAAACAGGACGAGAACCGCCTCGACTCATAGTTCCACTAGGGAGATATAAAGGTTTCTATTGCGGGCTTAGTACACTCGCCTGACTCATGAATATCAGACCTCCGACCATTGAGAGGCATGGAAATTTCCCCAGCCATGTTTCCATGATCTTAGGTGTAATCTTATCAACATCCAAAAATAAAAATACAGTGGGTAAAATAGGAAAGCTTGACGACGAACAAAGGGTCATGGAAGTAACAAACGTGGTAGCAAATATAATGCAAAATGACTAAAAGGATAAAAGACAAAGTGGTCATTGTTGATCGATCCCTGAAGGACACTCCATGCATTCGGCTCTATTTCTAGCATAACAAGGGCGATTTAATACATACTTGGACTAGGCAGTATTTGCGGGAGACTTCCGATGTATTAAGTGAACGTTTTATCCCTCCACGTAAGTCCGGTGGCGCTCCACCCACTATGAAAGGATGCTGGACACGGTTTCTCAAAAGCATAGATCTCATCTCTATTCACAGCGTTACTCAAGCCCCACCAAAAATTAATGTCGGAAGCAAAATTTCAGTCATATTATTCACAAAAATATCTCTGTGTTTGGCTCTTTTTTGTTGTTCGAGAACATTGATTTCCTCTGCTGTTTGACAATCCGTGACTATTTTAGTTATCGATTAGTCATTAATTATTACTTTTAAGGTTCGTTTTCGGCTTGAACGTCATTTTAAAGAAACTTGTGACGATGATTGGTGGGCGTGAGATGAAAGCCATTTTCACCTTTCACTGTGCCAATCTTTTGATTAATAACGATATTCTAAATAATTGGAACTAACCAAAGCCATAAACATGGTAAAATGGTAAGAAAAGAATGATTTTCTCCATCTCATAGTCCCAATTAACATCAAGAAACGGAGTGATGTTGGTGGTTTCGTGCCTAAAAGTAGGCATGGTAATAGTTACTTGTTTGAAACGTTCCTGTGCAGCCTCTAGGTGTAGTCTCAGTCATTTCGTTGGATACGTTTGGACAAGATAAAACAAGGTAAAAAGGGAAAAGGTTCTCGTTCTTCAGTCCTTTAGAGATGTGGATTCGACTCCATTCGCAGAAGCATGGAAGTGATTGAATGCAAATCTATTTGACCCATACAACGACTTTTTGGGGCATTTTGACATATCAAAGCAGCGTTTTTCAGTACTCTCTTATATAAGTCTGCTACCAATTTCCCACGCCAGAGAGATAGGGCCTTGGTTGACCCACGGCCACGATTAAACTGACGACAGCAACTGATAGGAAATTCGTTTAAAGTTCAAACGACTAACCGCATATACAGTGTTATCATCGTAGCGAAATTCTTGTGCGATAACATTACACCTTTTGGATTTCCAGTAGTACCGCTAAATCAAATTGAATAAGGATATTCTATACAGTTCCATCAGATCAAAACTTCCATACTCTTTTCTTTATTTTAAGAAAATACAGCTGTATTCCTGATGGATGTTCAAATTTACATGGGCCATTCGTGGGGCGAAATGCATTGGCTGCAATGCATTTTGCCCACTTCGCCCAGGTCCACACATGTATTGCGCACAGTGCATCTCAGCATCTCAGTCGCCATGTGTGAATTGAGAACATGAATATTGCAAATTTGGAAAAAGTTAAAATGCATTTTTAGAATTTGGAAGATTTTTGCTAGTTTATTCAAACATTCGGAATGATGACAAAATCAATAGGCGACTGCATTTTTAAACGAACAGCTAAATTAGTACTGCGAGTAGTCTTAGCAACGAGCAAAAGAATTTCCCACCTGGAATACGGTAATAGGACCATATCTCTGTCGACGTCGATCATGGCCCTAGGGATTGATGTTGACGGCGTTGTGTTGACAATATCGTTCCAACTAACCACTCTGTGAGGCACATAGCCGTCCGTTGATTCAGGGATATAGATCACTAACTGAAACTTTGGTTACTGGTGCGAATAAAAGTTCTGGCCTATCTTCATGTGCTTTGTTTCACTTCGATCGAGCAAAAACTAGGCTTAATTATCTATTTAAGGACTTCCACCTGCACTCATCTATAGGAATAAGCACGGCTTTCTACACTCTACCTGCCCAACCACGACACTATCTGTCACAATGTTCATCTTAGGAGCCTAGGAGTAGAATGAAATGGCTGGTGTTTTTAAGTCGAGATGCGATATTCCACTTGTCCTGTTATATTGAGGTGAGACGAAATTCAGTGTTCCGAATAGAAAACTGAGTACAACAGCTGTCAGTTACTTGTAAGTAATCCGAACAAATCCAGGTTGCTACTGGTTGCCAAACGTACGACAGAAATACGATTGATTCATCCATCAGATTCTTTACGAAGATTCTCAACGGAATATAAGGTCTCCGTGTTCCTCAAATGAGCAAGACTGATTGGGTAATATTAGTACACTATAGAAGAATATATGGGCGCGTGTGGAGCAGTGGTGCCCTGCAGCACACACGTGGAAACGATCTCTTCGCCCATGGCCCACCTAGCCTTCCATCCCTCCATGGTCGGGAAATTGCTACCAGACTGACTTGTCTGGGAGGATGACAGCACTGGCTCGATACATCGGTAGGCCACCGCGAGTCACTGTAATGGCCAGATATGCATTCAGTCACCTGCAAACGATTCTTAAGAAGTCGAATGCATGGAGCGTTCCTCAGGGATTGATCAACGCCAAGAGCTTTATCTTTTCATAGAAGAATAAGTGGAAACTACTCGAAATCACTCCAATGTGATCAGCAGACAAGGCTTTTCTACCTTGGCCTTCGTTTCACCAATAGCATCATCATCTTTTGAATGAGCATCAGTGAAGCAGAAACAATGCTAAATGACCTAAATGACCTGAACAAAGAAGGAAGAAATAATACGACTGCGAACAAATCCAGAAACATGGGTCGCCCGTGCCTCAACGACAAGTGGGTATTGGTGATTCCATTATTACTAAGTCTAAACATCACGTGCACATAAGCGTTCGATGAACATGGAACATGCAATGAAGAATAAATTGCTCAGATCAAAATGGATCGTGTTCAGGCCTATCAGAGAAGACACAAACCAGACGAAGAAACTCAAAATGTGTTCATGGTTTGAAACGATTGTCTTTGCAGCGTTATAAAAAGAAAAGGATAAAGCTCTCGACGTTGATCAATCCTTGAAGGATGCACCATGCATTCGACTTTATTAAGTACCGTTGGAGGTGATTGATGCATATCTGGCCTTTACAATGACTCGCGGTGGCCTACCGATGTATCGAGCCAGTGCTGCTATCCTCCCAAACAAGTCTGGTACCAATTTGCCGACTCCGGAGGGATGGAGGGCTTGGTGGGCCACGGGCGCGGAGATCAATTCCACGCGTGTGCCGCAGTGGCGCCTCCAAGCACTGCGCCACACGCGCTGCACTATGTAGAGTAAAATAGAGATGAGTATTGAAAGTATAAATGGATTGATAATTTACGAGAGTTAACGACAGAATGACGAAGAGAGAGCCGAATTGAACATAAGGAAGATTTAGGCATGCAAATCGTCTAAATGGACAAGGATCGTCTTTATAACTCGGGGCAACCATTGCGAAGTCGCTATTTTCTCTGCAATTCATTTTTTGTTTAGAGTTATGAATCAAAGAATGGTAGTTGTAGGAGGTCATCATACACGAAACACACCCTTGCTACGAATAAAGTTAGCATGGAAATAAAACGAATGGGGAACAGACTCATCAGTATTCGGTTGTAAAAAATGTTATCGATGGCCAAACACGAAGATGTAGATGGCCATAGATAATTTTCTCCAGAGAAAATTTTTCTAACTCGTTATTTTCCCACCATAAATAACTTTCTTAAATCAGAATCTTCTAACTTCCTGGTAATGTTCGAAGTTAGAATCAAGAAGCTGGTGATGACTTCGTGGAATGAAAATGAATCACCTGAACTTCAGTACCTCCCTGAATGGCTTTGAGAACTTTCTCAAGGAAATGCTCGGACGTCAGCACAACTTTCGCACGCGAATCGACAAATTGACGCTGAAGTTCGTCTGAAAAGATACAATGATTTTCCCCTCTTCTTTGGGCTAAATTTTTCCACCCAGACCTCGCTTTCACCCTCTATAATATGGCAATCAATGCATTTGAATAGAAAAATAAAGCATGATGTTTGTATCCGGCTAGTTCAATGGAGATTTCAAAGACTTCTTGAGACACGTGTGAACCGGGTGGTTTCCGTGATTTATTGATTCAGCGATGATGGATTACATCGACTATGAACTGGATACAAAGAACGAAAAAATGAAATCTCAGAACAGTTGTCTCATCCAGTGATTCCAAAAGTGATCTGTAAGGCGAGAAATCAGGTTCCATTCAGATGAACACCGTTTATTGATTCGAATTCTGGTTAACCAAGCTTCCGTTTCATTCATAGAGACAATTCTCTGCTTCATATTTTCCCTTATCTTATCTTTATTCCTTATCTTTTCATATGTTTGGAAGTTATTCATAAAATACTCCACGTAATATTGTCGTCTAATCCACTACGAGTCGCTTTGTTCGTACCAATTGGACTGACTTGTTATTGATTGACGGCATGCCCCTCTCACTCTAGACCTTCAGGAATTCATATCCCGTTTAGGGATCCCTTGATCACTGACGTCAAACAAATTCATGGCATTCTAGAATGCATATCGTGTTCTACGAGGTAAATCCTTTGTTAACCACAAACAGTTCAATGCATTGACATTTGATTGCATGTGATCCACTATATCTCGTCTATCCTAAGCTGCTCTCCTTAGTAGCTTTTGTTTGTTGAGCTGTATTTACATAATATGCTACTTGTTCACCATTTTGCTTGGTCCAGTACCTTGCACATACTCTTCATCATTGGTGATGGTAATACACTTCCTATAGTAGTTATTTCTGAGGGCGCGTTTTGCGCAGTGGTCGAAGGCGCCTACAGTACCTATGGGATCGATCTATGCACCCCAGGTCCATCAAGCCCCCATTCCTCGGGGTCGGCGATTAAGCACTAGACTTGTCTGGGAGGATAACAGCACTGGCTGAGCACATCCATCACTGAGAGTTATTGTAAAGGACAGATATGCATTCAATCACCTCCAAACGGTGCTCAATGAAGTTGAATGCATGGCGCATCCCTAAGGGATTGATCAACACTTAAAGCTTTATCCTTTATGATAGTTATCTTTGTAGGTAGTGATTCTGTTGTGCTATTCATTAGCAGCTGGATATAAAGGTTTAGATTCCTCTGCTTGAGGTTCGTACTGAAGTGCCTGAAATGTCCGTGTGGCAAGCCGCAGGATGACTTTGCATTCTCCATTGAACTAGCCCGTTACTTTCCGTGTTAGTTAACGCATCAGCTCGTCCAACAACCTCACTTCGTTGGAAAGTTTAAAAAAGAAGCATGGACTAATAGAATGCGTGGTGCACAGTAGTTAGAGGGTTCTTCTCATCAGACATATTGTCTCACATGGTACCCACAGATCTTTGGTTTCATTTTTCGGCGGATTAAGCCTGCGAACCGCAAACGAAAAAAGCTGCTTGTAGTAAAGATAGAGGAGCGCTTTAGGAAACAAGGATTCAGAAAACATCACGGTGGACTACCATTCGACGAGACACGTGAAGAAGAAAAATTATAAGGTTGAAACCAATGCCTCCTCACAATCCCACCCACATGAACAACCGATGAATGATAACGAAACCCAAAGAAAGAAAATCGCTTAGTGCTGCCCGCATAATATGTGAATATGACTCATACAAACAAGTAAAGGACTAGGATGAGGTAGCACACTTCCATTATTTAATACCTTGGCCTTCATTGTTCTTGTCTCACACTTCCATCTGTCAATTTTAAGAGTTTTTGGCTTCTGAAGACCTAATACATCGCTACTAGAAGAAAAAACTGAGTAAAAGAAGAAAGCGTTCTTATAAGTTCCAGCATGGAATGAAATCGAAGAAATAGAAAGGTTGAAAATGTATGCAAGACGAACACTTTATTTGTTGCTTGCTGTAACTTTTTACGGCACGCTATGATGTGAAATACAACCACAACGATGCTGAGATTTTTGCAAAACTCCGAATCGCAGGTGCGTGCGGTGGGGAACGAACTCCAACTACCCTTTCTGGGTCTAACGCGTTCACCACCACACCATGCAGATTCTCTGTTTCGTTTGTTTCTCAGCTAGTCCTATCGATCAGTACCATTAGCAACCACCCGTCAATGGGATTGATCTAGGGAGCCCAAATCGGCACAATGTTTTATGGTTTCAACTACAGTCTCAGCTTAGCAGGGTTCAATGCCGATTTGGGCTCTCCAGATCAATCCCGTTGACGGGTGATTGTATACAGCATTGATTGGTAGAGCTAACTGAAACACATGCGAAACGAAGAACCCGCATGGTGTGTTGGTGAACGCGATAGCCCTTGGAAAGGGTAAATAGCGGGCTCATTCCCCACCGCAAAAACCTGCGGTCTGAAGTTCTGCAAATATCTTAGCAATATTGTGGTTGTTTGCAAGACTACTGACATGTCTCAAATAATTGCTATTCTTAGAATGTCATTTTAAAATGCAAGAAGGATTCGACCCAAACTTAACGATCGATTGAGCAATGTTTTGTCTAATCAATCGTTTTTTCACTTTTTCCATATTCTTCACGAAGCTTCGTGAGACCACCATTTTTGCGCCGATAGTTATTCTTCTCCTCCAATAGATTTCGACTATGATGAGCTGATGAAGTCATAATTTCATTCACTTTCCACTAGTATCAAAGTTACGTGATAAAGAGAAATGCTCACATTCCGTAAACATCGATGACGCTCCGGAGACGGCTCCTCCTCTCAATGCTACACCGAGAAAGAATGCCGAATAATGCCATAGATTAGGTATAACTGCACATGCGACATCTTTCTAAAAATTTCAGTGCTCGAATAGATTCCAAGATTCATATTCATAGATGGTAAGCACAAGTAAGCTCAGTTAAGCTCCTAATAAAATTATGAGACAAGGTAAGATTGGGTAAGCGGCTCCATCAAGTCCACAAATATCAGCGATTTGACCACCAGCTAAAGATGTATCGGAAGGTGCGCAACACAGTGCAACATCATGCGAAATTTGCAACACCTTTTTTGGTTTCGTCGCAAGTACAATAAAACCATGTTTCTTTTCGAGATCGATGAGATCGCAAACCTATCCACAATGGTTTAAATCATTAGTCTATTGTGGATCTACTAAGGAAACTCGAAGATGACAGTACACTTCTAACGAAGTGATTAATGCTGTGAACACGGATCATTCACTCTACTTTCGTGTATTGATTATGTAGCGTCTTTTATCTTCCTACTTATAGAGAGTGTTTTCTACCACATAATCCTCCTTATCTATTCAGAAAATTACATTTCCGCCTTTCTCACACCAGTTGTAGAATGTTTCTATCTAGCATGCTATGTAGCATGTAGGATGTAGCCATCCACTGAGCATTTGCCTGTTATAAATCAAGATTTAGTTAATTGGATTTAGGATTCAAACTCGAACACTCACAGATAATGACTCGGGTGGCAATTTAGAAGGTAGGCGTGCACTACAAGAATTAGTCAATACTTAATAGTTGAACGGCCCGTCCTCACCAGTGTGTGGGCCCAGCATAATCACTATTTTTCGGAGATTTACTGGTTAAGCCATTGCGGTTTTCTGGAATACCGAGGTCAGCCTGGCCAAAGTCTACCTCAGGTCGTCACCACAACAGGCAGTCGAAGCCTTTGTGGATCAGTGGGAGATTTGCCACCATGCGACTTTGATACCAGGACGGTAGTAGATCCTGGTATTGGTTTACTCTTAGCTAGGCTTCCTGATGGAAATGCTGGAGTTCTTCTCAGCTTGGGAGACCCTGCCGGGAAAACGAATCACCCGCTGTAAATCGCAGTCCAACACGCAGGAACACCTCCCAGCCAGCGGTAAACCGTTGGAAGGAATTAGTCAATACACTACTAAAAATCACCTGTGTAACTCTTTACCACCGTTTTTATAACAACTGCATTACAGAACGGCAGCATAAACTTTGAACTTTAACAGATAGACCATTGTGCCATAGAAGCAAATATTCACTCTGCTTATCAAGCATTCCATACTTAAAGTCCCACGCTTAAATCCACTTGGCTGCCGCACCTATTTGATGCCTAATTTTTCAACGCGTTCTCTATGAATTGGTAGCAACTCATGCTGACTCAGTTACCTCCATGCATGAGTGGAAATCCACTCAACTCAGGATCTGTATGCTGCAGATAAACACTTTTTGTGCATCAATTCCAATCGAACTCTTTTCCAGTCACTGGACAATTTAGACCTCCATATTTGAATGTGGGCAATGTTTTTGAGGGTATTGCCTCCATAACTTGCGTAAACACACCCACCGCGAACCCTTTTGTGTGTAGAAATGCAGCTACTGAATAGGCATTGTCGTAGACTTGCTTAAATGTGACCACTTCACTCGGTTTTTCTCCGTTGATCTGTAAAATAAAGAGAAACGATTACTTTTCATGGAGGAACCAAATCCTCAAGCCCAAATACGTATCTCTGATTAAATATTTTTGATATATTAGGAAAATATGGTAAATGTAAAGTGGTATTTTTAACTTGCTCATGCAGTTAAAGTTACAGTAATTCTCACGTACAAAAGCAATTTTGTTCTTCCCGTTGTCGATGTGCTTTTTAATAGCTTTCAGTAGGATTTCATGATACGGCTCTTCAGGAAGTGTGACATCGGGATAGTCAGATTCTATCATATTCTAAAAGAAGAACTCTTTAAAAAAGTAAAGAAAGGTTTTAAAACATCGAAAAACTAGAGCAAATAAGGCAATTTACGCTAGAGTGCGAGTATTCTTTGTCGATTGAGGAAGGAAAGCTTTACAGTGTAAATAGACATGGTTAACTGGTGATAATGACCACACCAAACAATATTGTAGCTTTCTTCCGCACAAAGTTAATCATTTTCATTGGAAATGTCCTAGTGGTGGTGAAATGAAATACATGTCTGGTTGCTTCGCTTCTGTCCTTTCATCCCGTCAGGTTCTGTGAAATTATGTTGGTTCTTCTGCGAATGATAATCCCAGTGACTTCTTGATCAGCCCATCATTATGCTACTCTTACAGAAGTGACAATTATCACCAAGGTAACCACTATTGATTATTATTATTGTTATTATTACCATCACTGATCATTATTATTATTATTGCGTTGGTTATCACTGTACGAATTTTTTCTTTCGTTACGCAAGAGTTCGATTATGAATTACGGTCTTGGGGCTTATCAATCCTTGAGGGATGCGCCATGCATTCGACTTCATTGACCACCGTTTGGAGGTGACTGAATCCATATCTGAACAATTAAATAACTCCCGGTGGTTACCGACGTACCGAATCAGTACTGCTATCCTTTCAGACAGGTCTGGCACCAACTTGTAGACTCCTGAGGTAGGGAGTGTTTTGTGGGCCGGGAGGCGCAGGATCGAACCTGTGTGTATTGCAGGATAGCTCTAACCACTGCTCTACACATGTTCCTCTTCTTTCGATAGCACACAAAAATTGTTGGTAGCAGAAGAGTTGTTTTTCACTTAAAAAGCCATTCCGGTTCTGATAGCTTTTTATTCTTCAGAGATTTTGAAAAATCTAAAGCAAAGTGGCTACAGATACCGTGCAAAATACACGCACACATACATGGTCGCTAGTTCAGCGTTGTTCCGTGCCTACTATTTGCATTGAATTATTGCGGGATCGAGAAATTTGCGCCAGATTTGGCTGAGTAAAGTTCCCTTCGATCCTTGTAGGCATGCAAGTGCCTATGGGCAAGACTCGGGAAAGCCCTAACATGCCTATCCAAGAACTTCATGGTGAACCTACTCGATCAGCACTCGGAGACATCCAAAGAAGTTTAAAATGCTAAACTAACAGCCGAATTCACACGGAACTCCAACGTACACTGTGGATTACAGATATGAGACAAGGGAATCGAATAAAATGGGTGCTGAGATGGGCATAATATATGATGTTAAGTCATATGAATCAATAAATATAAAATAAATAACGATTCCGAAGAATTAGAATTTAGGGTGATTGCTCAGCAGTGGCCTTTGAACGACTCACTTGTTATACCTTCATCAACTATGCTGCTGTTTATTAATGATAGATTTGTATGGTCATTATAGGTAATCTTACCGTTCACCGAACCCAATTTTCTCTTTTTTACTTGAAGATTTTGGATTATTCATCGAAGGAATAAAGTCGGAACAAGAATATCAACTATGGTTGAAACCACCCTAGGGTCTCTCGCGTATCGGTTTTATAACCATAATTTATGACTCTTAGAAATCCCATCCTCTCAACGATTCACCGCCTCATCGTGGCTGGGACTGGGTGCCGGACTGCGATGTACAGCGAGGAATTCATCCCCTGGTACGGTCTCCCAAGCTGAGGAATCCAGCGTCTCCATCAGGAAGCCTAGCCAAGAGCATACCAACACCAGGACCCACTACCGTCCTGGTATCAAAGTCGCATGGCGGCAATTCTCCCTCTGATCTACAAGGGCTGAGACTGCTTGTAGTGGTGAAGACCTGGGGCAGACTTTGGCCAGGCTGACCTCGGGATTCCAGGGAACCACAATGGCTTAACAAGCAAATCTCCGAAAAATGGAGATTAGGCTGGGGCCTGCGCAACCAGTGAGGACGGGCCATTCAGGTGTCAAAGGTCAAGTATTAGTCCCATTGGTTTATTATACTATCACTTGTAGGCTGTGGGTCCTACTGGCGCTGTCCATTACCAGTACAGCGGCAATTTGACGCCGCTCTAAGCTCACTATGCGTTTGATCCCTCTGGGGTTGTGAAATCGGGACCAGACTTTTATGTGTCTATCCCACTGTTTCAATCCACGTTGGAACACTCTAGCCTGGGTACCATAGGACACCAGTGAGAATCGACTCAGCTAACACACAACGATAACTGCGAAGAAAGGAAAATCTTTAGATACCATCTAAACCCACATGCGAAAAGTTCGTTGACCTTCGTAGATGGTCGATGCGGAAAAATGAATCAAATTTAAGAAATAATGGGATCCGAACAGCAGATGTGAAGATGGATTATGTAGAAAAAACATGTCAGCTTTTAATTAAGTTGCCTTTTGGGAAAGTTTTGCATTATGCGCTGATAAGGGACGCTCAGATAAGCGGACGAAGGTAAAAGCTGATAAACAGACCAAAGATCGCGCAAGTGCCAATCAATCGATGGATGGTCGATTTTCAAGCAATATCGTTTTTTTCCACGGATCTCCCTCGTATGAGAGATCTCGAGCCGGTTAGTCGCGAGGCTACGTGGCGCGTCCCCAGGCGGCGAATATGGGGTAAATCGCGGACCAACAGCGACTTTTGCTTCCCTGACACGCAGGAGGATCCAAGGATGGACTCTCTGTTTCTACTGCGCTGATTTGGCACATACTTACTGTATTTGCTAGGCATATTCATGCATGCGTGTGTGGGTGCGTTCTTGTTTATGCGGATTGTATTCTACGAGACAGTTCGGACAAAAGCCTGCAATCAAGTGAGTGGGAAGTATATGGGAGGAGATTAGGAGTCGCCTCCAACGAATAAGCTCTATGTCCACTCTGCGAGAGCCTGGCAAGCCACCTGTAAGTATACCCAGTCCCCACGTTCGGAGCCCAGCAAGCCACACGTGGGTAACAAAATGCTAAACAAAGTAAAAAAAAACTGGCCTCATTCGCCCGACCCCGAAAGAGCCCCCAATCTCACAGCGTTGGGTAGGACGAGTACGGAGAGGCTGCTAAAATCTCAGGGTCAATGGAAGCTGCCTGGATTTCAAAGAACTATGGTGACGATCGGTTACTACAATGAACGTACACTTGCATCGGAGTCCTCGATCGAAGACTTGCTCATGCAAGCAACAAGGATAAGGTACGTCATCGGCCTAGCCGAGACGAGGAGACGCCAGCCTTTCAACGCCGTCTATGACACAGAGAAGAACTGTTCCTCGGAACATGCATCAGTAGAGGAGTCGGCGGCGTCTGCGTTCTCGTCAACACGAGTTTGTCCATGAACATCGATTCATTCGAACAACTTCCAACCTGAATTGGACGTTTACGATTAAAAAAACGCGGATCAATTTGACAATCTTCGCCGTTTACGCGCCGACGTCGTGCTGTGACAAAGAAGTAGTCGAAGCTTTCTACATGCACTTGGAGAAGCTCTACCGAGGAGACTACACATTCTTCAAGGTCATCACTGGAGGTTTCAACGCCAAGATTGGACCAAGAAGAACGTCTGAAGAATGTCACATTGGGACCCACGGATTAGAGTGGAACGTATAGGGTGACCCGCTTTCTGAGTTTATCACAACGACCAAGACCATCCATGATAACTCGCAATTCCCGAAGCCCCATCCTCAACGCTGGACGTGGGAGTCTCCCAATGGAGGGCACCATAAAGAAATAGACCATATCATAGTAGACCGAAGGTTTTGCCTCATTGATGTCGCTGTTGTCCCAAAATTCTACACAGTGTTAGACCACCGCCTCTTTCGTGCAAGATTCCATTTCTCGCAGAAAAGAGAAGAAGCCTCCAAGTTCAAAAAACCAAGTCCCAAAACCACGATAGATTGAGACTTATTCAATTCATTATTAGGCCGTTGGTAAGATGTCGTTGTCGATAACCTCGATGAAGAATACGATCGGCTTATTCAACATCTTCACGTTAGCGCTGTGAAAGCTGAGATTTCGAAACTCACCAAGAGACGTCTGTCTCCAGAAACACTCGGGCTACTACGCCACAGTGCAACCGCGAGCTAACGTCCGAACTTGCAAAACAATGCAGAGAGGCGATAAAGGAAGATCTTAGAAAGGGGCGCCCAGACGGAACAATTACAGCGTCCAAAAAGGCAATGGAGAAAATCATTCATCAATACTGTTCAGATGTCTTCGATAGCCACGTCCACCTTCCGTTATATGAAATAAAGGAGGATGCATATGTTGTCCCACCGGTTCTCCTTCCGAAATCCGACATGCCATTTCTTCGGAGAAAAATCGAACAGTACCATGTCCGGACAGGATAAGACCAGAACACCTCAATAACCGTCCGCCAGTCCTCGTAAACACACTGGCTCGGCTCTTCACACGTTACCTGTCTGAATGCAAGGTCCCTACTCAGTGGAAGAGGAACAGGACCGGGTTATTGTTCAAGAAGCGTAACCTCCACGATATCGGTAACAATCTCCCAATCTGCTTGCTGCCTGTCGTCTACAAACTTTTCACTCGAGTCATTCTAAACAGGACTGACAGAACACTAGACGAAGGACGGCCATGTGATCAAGNCAACATACCCTGCCATTAAGAAGAAAAAGGCAGTAAATAAAAGAGTTAAGATTGTGATTATAACGAGGCCTCAACTTAACTGGGTTCAATGCCGATATTGGCTCCCCAGATCAATCCCGTTGACGGGTGATTGCTGATGGCAAATAGATCGATAGAACTAGCTGAGATACATGCAAAGCGAAGGACCCGGATGGTGTAGTGGTGAAGTGCGCTGCTCCCCGGTAAGGACAACAGCGCGTGTTCGTTCCCCACTGCATACACCTGTGGTCCGGAGTTTTGCAAATATCTCAGCACTTCATACGAGTTATATTTCATAAGTCTTCTATTTGAGTGAATCACTGTCTTTATTTACACATACCTGGTTTACAATCCGATCTCAACTGTGCTAGTTTTTCGAGAACTGATGGTAATTACTCGATCATTAGATTCACTTAGGTACTTTGCAAACTCCTAGAAATTTGTTGACCAAAACCGATAAGTATTTTTATAAAATATTTTCTCAATTCCACCTTTACCTACGACATGACACCTATAACACCGAAGATCTGCTCCTCGGAACATGCGGCAGTGATGAAGTCAGCGGCGTCGGCGTTTTCGTCAAAAAGAGTTTGTCCATGAACATCGATTCCTTCGAGCAACAAACGACCCGAATCGGACGTTTACGATTAAATAGACGTGGATCAATTCCGGCTTTTACAATCTTCGTCGTTAACGGGTTGACATCAAACTATGACGAAGAAGAAGCCGAAGCGTTCGATATGGACTTAGAGAAGTTTTACAGAGAAGACAACACATTCTTCAAGGTCATCACTGGAGATTTCAACGCCGAGATCGGACCAAGAAGAACGTCTGAAGAACGTCACATTGGGCTCCACAGATTAGAATAGAACGAACACGGTGAACGGCTATTTATCATGGCGACCAAGACCATCCATGGTAACTCGCAATTCCCGAAGCCCCATCCTCAACGCTGGACGTTGGAGTCTCCCAATGGAGGGCACAATAAAGAAATAGACCACATCATAGTAAACCGAAGGTTTTGCCTCATTGATGTCGCTGTTGTCCCAAAATTCTACACAGGATTAGACCACCGCCTCTTTCGTGCAAGATTCCATTTCTCGCAGAAAGGAGAAGAAGCCTCCAAGTTCAAAAAACCAAGTCCCAAAACCACGATAGATTGAGACTTATTCAATTCATTATTAGGCCGTTGGTGAGATGTCGTTGTCGATAACTTCGATGAAGAATACGATCGGCTTATTCAACATCTTCATGTTAGCGCTGTGAAAGCTGAGATTTCGAAAGTCACCAAGAGACGTCTGTCTTCAGAAACTCTCGAGCTGATACGCCAGCGTGGAATCCCACGAGCTGCAGGCAAACGCGAACTAACGTCCGAACTTGCAAAACAATGCAGACAGGCGATAAAAGATCTTAGAGAGAGAAAAGCAGCAGTAATGGTCGAAGCAGCAGAGGCTGGGAAAAGCATTCGCAAAGCCCACCGAAGCTTCGCTAATTACAAGACCAAAATGGTTGCACTCCGACGCCCAGGCCGAACAGTTACAACATCCAGAAAGGTAATGTAAAAAATCGTTCACGAATACTACTCAGATCTCTTCGATAGCCACGTCCACCTTCCGTTATATGAAATAAAGGAGGATGCATATGTTGTCCCACCGGTTCTCCTTCCGAAATCCGACATGCCATTTCTTCGGAGAAAAATCGAACAGTACCATGTCCGGACAGGATAAGACCAGAATACCTCAATAACCGTCCGCCAGTCCTCGTAAACACACTGGCTCGGTTCTTCACACGTTACCTGTCTGAATGCAAGGTCCCTACTCAGTGGAAAAGCAACAGGACCGGGTTATTGTTCAAGAAGCGTGACCTACACGATATCGGCAACTATGGCCCAATCTGCTTACTGTCTGTCGTCTACAAACTTTTCGCTCGAGTCATCCTAAGCACGATTGACAGAACAATAGACGAAGGACAGTCATATGAGCAAGCAGGGCTTCGAAAAGGATTTAGTACGATGGAACACATCCACACGTTAACGAGACTTCTTGAAGTATCACCATCGCCAGAGTACAAAAGAGCGGTCTGTCTCACTTCCATCGATCTAAAGAAGGCTTTTGATTCAGTTGAGATGGAAGCAGTCTGGAAACCCCTTAGTAGTCAAGGAGTCCCTACTCAGTACATAAAAAATCTTCGTGAGCTGTACAAAATTTCACAATCAAGATATCACCATTCTACAATGATATTAACATTGACGTCAAAAGAGGAGTTAGGCCAGGCGATACCATCTCGCCAAAATTATTTACCGCCACTCTCCAGAATATCATGAGAACATTGGACTCGGATAATATGGGAGTAAGTTATATCTATCTAGGTCGGGAGATCATTGTGATGAACGACATAGCTCCAGAGCCGAGCAGAAAGAAACGAGTGGCTTGTGGAGCTTTCAAAAGCATCTAGGATGTAGTGAAGAGAACAAAGAACACCCGATTCCACGCCCACTTTTTCGACACAACGGTAATTCCTGCTCTAACGTATGCGTTAGCAACCTGGCCGCCGCGTTAGCAGGATGAAAGATTACTCAGCGTTATTGAACGCGCAGCCCAAACGACGATGCTAGGAGTATCCCGTTCCACACATGTAAGGGACGGGATCCGAAGCTCCAATCTGCGCCAGCGATCAAAAATCAAAGACGCCGTTTTTAACGCTAAACAGTCGAAGATAAAGTGGGTCGGCCACGTAATATATATCCGTGACAACCGATGGGCAAGAGTCGTTAGTGACTGGATTGCTCGGGATGTTAAACGCAATGCAGGAAGGCCTCCGGCTCGATGGTCAGAGTTCTTCACGAGGAGTTTAGAAGAAAGATATGATGCTCGACGGGTCCCTAGACTAAGCAGAACTCACTGGACTAGTCTTGCACGCGACGAGGAAAACTGGAAGTTTTACTGGCCCCTGCTCAAGTCATTGGACTAACATCGGGACTACAGGTGATACAGGTGATCGCTAGTATTTTCTGGTTACCGCGTTTGCCCAGGAAATTTTAAGAAATTGAGCTTCAATATCCGATACCTTCTGAATAAGCACGCATAGAGTCATATATATGCATTTATATGCATATTCATGTATATCTCTGTACCTAAATATATATATATATATATAATTTCTTCACAAGAACTGATGTTGAACCCGATATCGCCTTGTTCTAAGCTCAGAAAGGTAAAGTGAAACGCAATCAGCCAAACACCTTTTCAACCTGAACAGAAAAACCATGGTACTTAATTTTCTAACGCATAATAATAAAATAGCTTTCACAATGATGCCGAGATATTTGCATAGACTAGGCCCACAGGCCAGATTCGGACCCATGACTATTCTTTTTGGAGGCTCATGTGTCATATGCATACAAGCCACTTACTCCACCATCGAGCCTGGGGTCCAAGATCTGCTAATAACTAAGCGTCATTATGGTTGTATTTAACGTCATTCCCTGCCATGTGGCTCAGTCTTCGGAGGCGCCCTGCAACACACACGTGGAATCGATCCCCACTCACATGCCCCATCAAGCCTTCCTTTCCTTCGGACTCATGAACAAAACCAAGCAAAACTGCGGACCGCAAGTGTCTGCGGTGGGAATGAACGCGCTATTTTCCTTTCCGGTGAGTAACGCGTTCACCACCACACCATGCGGGTCTTTCGTTTCGCCTGTCTCTCAGCTAGTTCTATCGATCTTTTGTCATCAGCAATCACCCGTCAGCGAAATTGAAATAGGGAGCCCAAATCAGCAACGAGCCCAGTTAAGCTGAGGTTGCAGTTATAATCACAATTATAACTTGTTATTTACTGTCTACTCTTTTTAACGGCGAGGTATATATTGCGAAATATAACTTTTAATCTATTTTAGACATAAATGCAATGGTGAAACTTGGCGCCAGTCGCCATCCCATTGCCAGCCCTCTCATTTGTGCGTAGTATTTCCCAGGCCATATGAAAATCGAGTAGGTCAGGCACTCTTTTGAAAGAGCCATGAGCTGCTAAAGGGATAACGCTTGCATATTTATTTCTCCTTCATGTTCAACAAGAAGTTCGACGATGGCTTGCATTGCGTAGTCATTCGATACGTTGGTGTACTGCGCGGTAACGTCGAAGGACTCCATCACGTACGCGTTATTAGGAGACGCGTTACGCAGACGTTCTAGGAACATTTGGGTGTTCGTGAGGTGAGCTGGAATATGTTTAAGCAATTGAGTTAGTATTAGGCTTAGAAATCAGGTTATCCTATCCGTTGGCCCATCTACACGGCTAATGGCGGGTCTAGCCTTAAACGATGACGGATTGATTGACGCAATATCATCAAGTGGTACCAACTCATGTGTTTTAATAAGGGAGTATAAGACGGGGCATATTGGCCTATTGATTTTAAAGTGCGAGGTAACCGATGGTTTTACTCCTGCCGCCTTAGCCGTTTTGACCCACTGATTGTTTAGTTTTCGGTATTGACTTTTGTATTCCCTTTCAGATGATGGG
>UYYA01005002.1:0-47203 GCA_900624975.1 Angiostrongylus costaricensis
AAGAACATCTAAATGGAAAAACTAAAATCCGTTTAAACACCCCTCTAGGTACGCATAGGGCACAAAAGCACAACGGCGATTATTTTGAAGTGAATGTGCGGATCCTAGCGCAGGAATCAAAAACATCAACGCGCAAGACTCTTGAGACGTTTTGGATAAATTTCAAAAATCCAATGATGAACCGGAAGGACGAATGCCTCACTAACACGCGTGACCTGGCGCCCTATTTCATAAGATATTTTGACCCCGGGTGTGTCCTGCTCGCGACTCCACGTGAACTATGTGTGGGCCAGTCCCGCACGTAACATCACGGTGAGTGACCTTTCTGTTCAATATGACGTCTATTTGAAAGTTTGATCTTCATTAATACTTTAACCTTCTTTTCCACTGAAGAATAAAAAGTATTCTAACATAAAGTACGTCCAGGCTCTGAGGAAGGCGAAGTCGCCGAAACGTCAGCCATCGATCAATAACAACGACAACGACAACGACAACGAAGATCTGTACCAACCTCGAGTCAGCTTAAGAAGATCAGTTTATAAGATCACATAAATAAATATATCATCTATGTATGCCGAAGTTCATTGAAAGTCGGTCTTTTGAGTTATTAAAACTCTACTTTCATTAACTCCCACGACCGACTTTCTATTAACCTCAGCATTGATCAAGTAATTCTTCGTATTTTTGTTGAGCTAACGCGAGGTGTTATTATTCTTTATTCACGAATAAACTGACGTTTCGGCGGATTTCGCCTTCCTCAGAGCCGCTTTCTATGAGGCTTCCACTAAGTATGTCACGTAGAGACCAACCGCGCTGAAATCACATGGAAGTATAATGTCAGTGTCTAAACTTTTTTAGTATAATGCATTATACTTCCATGTGATTTCTGTGCGGTTGGTCTCTACGTGAGATACTTAGTGGAAACCTCATAGAAAGCGGCTCTGAGGAAGGCGAAATCCGCCGAAACGTCAGCTTATTCGTGAATAAAGAATGATAACACCTCGCGTTTGCTCAACGAAAATACGAAGAATCTACTTTCATTTTTTGCCACTCCTAGTATTTCAGTGATGCTGAGATATTTGCAGAACTCCGGGCCGCAGAGTAGGCAGTGAATGAAAAGGCTATGATTGTAATTATAAAGCCTCAACTTAACTGGGTTCATTGCCGACTTGAGCTCTCAAGATCAAGCCCGCTGACGAGTGATTGTTGATGGCAAAAGATCGTTAGAATTAGCCGAAAGACAGGCGAAGCGAAGGACCCGCATTGTGTGGTGGTGAATACCTTACTCTCCGGAAAGGTCAATAGCGCGTTCGTTCCCCACCATAGACACCTGCGGTCCAGAGTTTTGCAAATATCTCAGTATCACTGTAGTTATATTTCGTAATATACCCTGTCTTTAAAAAGACTAGGCAGTAAATAAAACGGCTAAGACTCTTACTACTGCTGTTGTTATTGTTATTACCATTATTATTATTGTTATTATTAGTGCGTCGTTTTCTTGTTCAGCAATCGCGGAGTTGTCAAACAACATGCATTTACTTCAATAGAAAAGCACAATGCAATACAACAGTCGCTGACGTTTCGGCAGTATCGCCTTCTTCAAAGCCTGGAAAGGTATACTGATATACAATCTACTAGGCCAAACGCTTCAATAACACTTACAAAAAGACGAAAAACTCTATGGTAATTTTGTTTAACGTTTGGTTTTCTGCCTTCTATAATTTTCATGGCAGGTTACTAAGCGAAATACTACCACAACGTTGCTGAGATATTTCGAAACCGACTTTCCTTGAACCTCGGTATCACTAATCAACATGTATCCTTTCTTTGATGAGCTTACAGGAGGTTGATAATTATGTTTATTTTCGGCTAACGTTTCGACGTCTTCGTCTTCCTCAGAGCCGATGATCCGAGTCGATGGTCCTCGCTTGTTGTTCGCCTCGACGTGGCAGCTTCGCCTTCGTGTCGAGTCATGTCTTCTTCAGTGAGCCATCTCCTCGAATGAGGCATCCTTGCTCAGGAGAAGCTGCCACGTCGAGACGAATAACAAGCTGGACTATCGACTCGGATCATCGGCTCTGGGGAAGACGAAGACGTCGAAACGTTAGCCGAAAATAAACATCATTATCAACCTCGTGTAAGCTCATCGAAGAAAGAATACATATTGTTTAACGTTTTGTTTTCCGCCTTCTATAATTTTCATGGCAGGTTACTAAGAGCGAATGTAATTTTATATGGTATTTCTATGGTAATTGCATGATCGACAGCTTCTCGAAAAACTCACCGCTTTTTACGTGACTTCCGATGATTAAGCATTTGGCCTAGAAAGTTGCCTATTAGTCTGCCCTTCTATGCTCTGAGGAAGGCGATACTGCCGAAACGTCAGCTAGCGTTGTATTGTATTGTGTTTTTCTATGGAAGTAAATGTATGCTGTTTAACAACCTCGCGACTGCTGAACAAGAAAACGACGCATTCATATTCCAATGCCAAGGTTAATAGAAAGTTGTCTCTGACTGACTGAAAGTGACTGAAAGTCACATCTATTTTTTATTTCGTATGATTACAGTTCTCCGCTCTCCGCCGTGAAGAACAATGATAGGACTATCATTACATTTCGTAGTGATATTGAACTGGTAAAGTAAAAGTTCTATGCCACTCTTTCCGTTCCACAAACCGCTGATGTAGTACCGCCTGAGATTCCACCCTATGAAGTTGGAATGACGGCACAAATCATGAAGAGATGCACACATTTAGTATCCCACAAAACTGTCTCCGATTTCTCTGGAGATGAAGTCCACAAATTACATGTACTTCTCGCAATCTACACAATATCTTACCTTCAGAATTGGAAAATCCTAGACCAGTGGAGGATCTTACGCCCATTCGTCATACCCAGAAGGTGACCGAAGAGGTTTTCGTGAGTACCGTTTATTGTTGTGCGCACTCTAGAAGCCGTTCACGAAGATTATCCTTTTGCGTGTATCGGAAACCTCGGGAAAGGTATAACCAGCCGAGCATACAAGATTTCGACAGAAATTCTGCATCACCGCCGACAACCAAGCCGTATCACTGCTCATAAGAGTTTACTGAAAGTAGCATCTTTTTTTGTCCTAACCTTAAGCAATTTTAGAAAAGGGTTTGAAAAGGATTTCCCAAAGGTCAAAATGAATGCAATCCTATTAGCACTCGTCGGCAAAGCTGTGGATCCACCCTCTAAACGAACACTCGCAGACTATTATGGGAAATGCAGCACAAAATGTTTAGTTTTTATCATCGGCCTTTTCTTCAGCATACGCATATCATAGTGGATTCGACAAGGCAACACAATATCGCCGAAGCTCTTTACTGCCGCAGTGTACTCGGAAGAGCACCATTGAAGCACAGGCGATGCTAAATGAACTCAGCGTAGTGGAACTCAAAAGGATTGTACTGCCCATAAACAGGACGAAAGCCCAGTTCATGAAGAACTCACAGAGCAGTGGTGAAGAAATGGAACTGGATGGCTTCTTGATTATAGAAACCACCTCAAGCGTGCACCTTCGACATAATTTAACGTGGAGGACAACATAAAGAAAGGATTAGACAGAGGAAGGAGAGCAACATGGACTACATTTGGGCCACTCAACGAAGCCACCGATAATCTAACGGACCAAAAGCTCCGAGCTGACCTTTTCGATCCAAATTCCTCCAAGCACTCTCTTGTGAAACACAAATGTGAGATAATAGTTCAGCCACGTCGAGAAATCTTTGCAACACTCACAGAGCAGTTTAACGATACCTTCTTAAATTTAACCGGCAGTTATAACGTCTGGATAGAATGGGATAATCAATTATTCGAAACCTATCCCATCCTCGAGATCCATGTTGAGAGCGAAAACAAATGGGCCGCTTACATAATAAGAAGAACAGATAACAAATGGACGATAAGAACAGTGGCGTGGACTCCAAGCGATTGCAAGCGCCCTCTTGGAAGACCACCCAAAAGATGGGCGAATGTGTTCGTGACTTATGTAAGTCACTTGTATTTTCATGTAGCAACGATTTTCGGATTAAGAAATGACCGTCGTGGACGCCACCGTGTTCGAAGTAGACTATCACCATGGACGACGATTGCGCGCGAAAGACAAAAAATTATGCAGGGGCCGGGCTATCAGTGAGACGGGTCATCCAAGTATCCAAGTACGCAAGTAAGATTAATATCACTTACCAAACGACTCCATAAACATTGTAAAATCCTTCCTTCGCTGGTCAAAAAATCTGAAAATACAGCGAGCTGACACGTCGGCGTGAAGCATTTTTGTCGTTGTGATCCATGCGTGGCTTTTCGCGTTACTCCAAAACGTTCCAAAACTTTTGTTTTCCATATTCCTGCCTCATAAATTTAACATTTGAAAGCTCCCTATGTAAACTCCACAATACCACGTGAATACCATTGACATAGGGAGAAAATGATGGTTTTGGAATACATGAATGCTAGGCTAACAGCAATGTTTCTAGTGGCATGCCAAATCACTGGATTACGTCCAGTGGCCTTACAAAAAAGCGAGTGCCAGCAATAACTGCGATCTTATTTCGATAGTGTGGCACACAAAGTCTTGATATTTTTATTATATTACTGTGACCAGAAATGAAGTACGCTTTTGGAACGCCTACCTGAAATTTTTTCATCTTCCTTGGTCCAGGTCATTTGCAACAACTTTTTAAGAAGATTAGAAATTACTTTCGGAGACTCATAAACTAGTGTTCGGTTTATAGTTCCTTTTCTCTTGCACCTTCTAGTAATAGCTTTTTATCCCAGTTCTGTATACCATTGCAAACCTGATTTTATGTGTTTTCGCCTTTTTAAATCGAATTATAGTTTTTGACAAACGCTAGCACTCTCGCACCGATTGACACCTATGGGTGTCATATTCTTTCCGGTGGTTAATTTCGGTGCGCAGAAGTTTTTTTTAGAGTTCTTATCATCGATCGGTAGCTTATCCGACGCAGTTGCTATGGATGGCATCGCCCATTGAAGGGTGGCTCATTTATAGTTCACTTTTCTAATTCACTTAGTAATTCAAGAAGAGGCTCTTCTCGGTCGAGTTTATTTCCTATGCGAGAGATCACTGGTGTTGAGGAGAGATTACAGCGAAGAGAGCGTGGTCATTGAAAAGGCCCAGAAACGCCTCTACTTGAACACTGAGATTCGACAACTGGAGAGAGCTTTTCTCTAGGATAAGATCATAAATCATCGAGAATGATTCGTCAGAGTGGCTAAGTGTTCGTAGCATTTGCATTCGTCGGTATGCTTCAACAGAGTTTGACTTCATGGACAGCTATAAAGAGTATTTATCACGAACATAACCGATGTGCCGAGAAACGTTCTCAAAAACATTTAGTGGGCAACGCATAGTTTATAATGTATTTATGTTTATTTCAATACGTTGCATGCAAATATTATTCTTTCCATGCAAGCTCCAGGTTTTTTCTGGAGATCAGGTGGGCAAGTCACAAATCGAGTGCATCGATGGTCCCACGTGAAGCTGTACGTGATCGATTCCTCGCATTACCCAGAGCTCCGCTATTTGACCCACGACCAACACGATGACAAAAAGTGCCTTCAATGATTTGATCGCTTAGAAACGTCTAGAATTCTAGGCAAATAGAACAAATAAAATCATTTTTTTGGCACAAACATGTAAATTCAAATTGTTTTCATCTCGATTAATAAAGTTTTGCTTGAAGCAAGTTATGGCGCTTTAAATGACATGGCTAAAAGCGCTTATTTATTTCGGAACAACTTTTGTAAAGCATCACCTCACAAACCTAACTCCGAGTTATGATGCCATATAAAAACCAAAGAGAATTGGGGAGACCACAACACTGTCAACCACTGTCCCAGACGGCACATTTACGTAACTAAATGTGGGTCCTCTTAAAAGATCCGAAAGAAATCAAATAAGGTTGAGAAAGAAAATGGAGTAGTGCAGAAACAATCGAAAATCCTCACGTCTTGTGCTCATCTCAACTATCAGCTAGTTGGCGAAAACGAGTAATGTGACGCTTCTGAATCGTAATGTACGGGAACGTGGGTTTTCACCCAGTTTCATCCTTTCTGGTCCTCTCAGGTTAACAGGGAGACAATCTTCAGCCGTGAGGCCTAAAGGAAGGCCGATAAAACGGTTCGTAGAGGTGGTGACATCTTTTAGGATATCTAAAACTTCATGTTATCTAAATTATATAACAGCAAGGCATTTCCCACTTTACCCGCATTGTTCGATGTTCCCACCGTCTTGAGGAACATACCACGATGAATAGCCATGTGCACACGCAGTCCAAAATGGAACACAACCTTGATGAACACTCCCAACACCTTCTTCTACTATTATTGTATTATATTATTATATACATATTATATATAATAAAATAAATCATACAACGTACGTACATATAATATAGTACATATATGTAATCTCAACCGGTCATCTATATTTTCGACTGTTATTGAAGTCAACCTGCCCCTTCTACGTCCTTGACCTCTTCCTCTCACGATACGGACAGTTGAGAAACTTCGGACAGATGATACGTCATCTGGATGTTTTTTCCGAAATTAGAATATATCTGTATGCTTAAAGTACGAAGCGAATGTATAACGCTATTCGCTAATTAGGAGGGAGACGGATTCGATAATCTTAATTGATTATGTATATATATATATATATAATGTTATATCATCGTATCCTTCCAAAGGTTTGCCGCCTCATCGTGACTGGGAGGCCTTCCTGAGTGTCGGACGGCGGTGTACAGCGGGGATTCATCCTCCCGGCAAGGTTTCCCAGGCTGGAGTCCGGCGTTTCCATTAGGAAGCTTAGCTAAGAGTAAACCAATATCGGGCTACACCACTATCCTTGTGTCAAAGTCGTCCTTCGCTTTGCCTGTCTCTCAGCTAGTTCTATCGATCTTTTCGCCATCAGCAATCACCCGCGTGATTGATCTGGGGAGTCCAAATCGGCATTGAACCCAGTTAAGCTGAGGCTTAGTTATAATCACAGTCTTAACCCTTTTATTTACTGCCTTTTTTTTCTTTTTAATGGCAGGGTATGTTGCGAAATATAACTCGTATGTAATGCTGAGATATTTGCAAAACTCCGGACCGCAGGTGTATGCGGAGGGGGTTAACTGGGTTCAATGCCAATTTAGACTCCCCAGATCAATCCCGCTGACGGGTGATTGCTGTTGGCAAAATGATCGATATAACTAGCTGAGAGACAGGCAAAGCCAAGGACCCGAATGGTGTGTTGGTGGAGTGCGCTGCTCACCGGTGAGGACAACAGAGCGTGTTCAATCCCCACCGCGTACACCTGCGGTCCGGAATGTTGCAAATATTTCAGCATTACATACGAGTTAAGCATTTTGATTAGAAACTGTTTGGCTATCCATTCGCAAGATCGAAGACAAAACGCTATCCTTTAAATTAAATCTTTATTAGACTAACGAATGGTAACAATTAGATGAAAACAGCACTTCGGCAAACACGAAAACGACATTCAATACAATTCAATGGAATAGTTCTCTGAACTTGTGCGCTACAATGTCACTGTTTTTTTCTTTTCTGTTAACGGTCTCATTGTTACGATTATATAATTCATAAAGTTTTTTCCAACACTTAACTATCGGCCTTCTGCGTCGCTCTTGAGAAGTCGGTCATTCCTGACAAAGGATTCATTGTCAAAATATCCTTCTCTCAGAACGAAATGGCGGTGAAGACGAGGAGACGCCTTTGTAACGTTAAGGTTGGCTGGAGGGAATCAAGTACCGAGCCCGCAATAGGACAGCCTCAGTGCTCCGCGCCCTAAATGTTCCTGGCTATGATGTCAGGAGGTAAGAGGATAGGTAAGAGGCCTAAAAATCTTATTTTACGCAGGACATCACTGGAACTGGATCTGACAGTCACAGTGGGCACAGCATGGAGATAGTTTCATGTTTTGCAATTATAATACCAAAACCCATAATAAGGAAATAATAGCAGAAAAATCCTACACCAACTTTGGGTTCCAAAATTCCCAACCCAGACCCTAAAACGTCTCTAGAGATAAGGCTACACGGAATTTTTCTCTTTGAGGTTCGAGTTGCTATAGAAAGCACAGAAAAAGGAGCAGCTCTAGAACCTCATAGTATTATTAATAATATCCATATATTAATATCAATAATACGAAGAACTTCCTTCAAGCTGGAAGCGATAAACTACTTATTGTTCTCGCAAAACATATTACATCGTCATATAAAAGGGCAAAAATCGCAATACGGTAGATGAGATTGCTCACGATCATCCCGCCCAAGAAAGGTGATCGAAGAAATCTTCATAACTGTGGTTCTAGATCTTGTTGAGTTCACTCGAGAACGGCTTCATGCAAGTTATCTCTCTGTGCATATCAAGGACATTAGTCGAATCGCATCACATTCTTCGAGAGCTGGCCCGATTTAGATAGATAATCTTCTACTCATTTTTAATCTCGTCATGGCTCATATAACTCATTAGTTAGAGGTGCCCCGCACTGTATCGAACGATGAGGCGAGTTCACCCTCCGGACCTATCAAACTTCAATTTCTACGAGTTCGAAAACATGGCACCGGCAGCATACCTGCCTGGAGTAACATGAACAGCGATCCCATACACTGATTGGCCACTGCGAGACAATATGCAGGGCCAGACAGGCATGCAATAAGTTTTACGATGAGACGAATTGGGTTCGATACATGACGCACGTTCAGTTATTGATCAACGCCAAACAACTCTTTTCAATCGTTCTTGCAATTTCCTGCAAAACAGTTTCCAATTTCATTTTTTCACCTTGATCCAAATGCTTTCCTATTCTGCCGTTGAATTTTCCGACAACAGATTTATAATATGCTTCAACATTGTGGATAACTTCCTGCAACTGGTAACATTTTTATTCGTTATTTTTATTTTATTTTATTTTATTTTGATCCGTCTTCACGTCTACTGTGCGGGTACCAGCACCTCTCATATTTAATTCGTTTCCTCGTATCCATTGCCCACGAAGGTCTTTCAAATTTCGACTTGTGGCTTCGGTTGCTGCTTGAGGATTTTTATTTCATCATGAATGTCGTAGAATGCTGGTCGAGCAATTCTCCCTGGAGTCCTGAGATAGCTGGCCTAGAGCGCTCCCATTTGGATTGAAGAAGGTGATTTTTCCCATAAAAGTTTGGTACCAATTTCCCGACCCCGGAGGAATGAGGGGCTTGGTTGGCCTGGAACGGAATTGAAGTAACACGATGCTCTTGATGACCGACATCACTACCACTGTGCAATCTGCTCAATTCAAAAGGATGATCAACTGATAATATAACTCATCTAATTCGTACTCATTAGCTGCCTAAGTCGGTACGTATCATTTGATGACAGTAATCTTTTCATGACGCGTTGGCTGAAGACGACGAACGACAAAGCAATGAGAAAGGATGTCCTACGAGTCGACAAGGTGGACAATGACATGGATAGCAAAGTCTACTACATTTCGTTATGAGTTCATCTCTCCTCGGATGGTAAAGGTCCTGTTAGGTATTTGGTACATGTTGGTCATCCAGAACTTTGTTTCTTCTAGGGGAATCGCGTGAAATCTTATGTGATTCGTGGCTTCAAGAAAGGCATGAAGATCGGCACCTGAGCAGAATGTTCTGGTATTATGAGTGCAGAGTAATAAAAGTCTCCATCGAGTGTCTTGTGTGTATTCGTCTGATCAGGTATCAGTGACGACCTGTGCAACCCGAGATTTTGTAACCTCACTGGTCGTCTCAAAGCCTGATATCATACAGATGAGCACCCAGTCCACGGAGTATTGAGACTGGCCTATTGCCAGTTAGGCAGCATAATCTTCCTGGAGCCCTTAGTCAACCCTGCAAGGACGTTTTAACATCTTCACCGAGATGATCCGAGGTGGGTATCCTTTCGACAATGCTTTCTTCGTTCGCTGTTCTTACCAATTGATTTGGACACGATATTAAAACCGAAATAAAAAAAGAAAGCAGGAATGAAAAAATGAGTGACCCCTCAAGGTTGATGTGGAAACCGAAATCCAATTAGCTGGTAAAGTACCTTGTAAACGTGTGGAGGTGGAACTTATAAGGGGATTTCGACTTTACATGTGTCAAATCCCAAATCGTACGAACTGAGTATAAAATCTCACATTTGTACTGCTTATTCCATTGCAATAATGCATGTTATTCCATATAGAACCATTTTATGGAAAATGCACTTTAAACTCTGTACCGGATCACCTGATGCAAGGATAAAAAAAAAACAAGAAATAATGCTGTACCAAGAATGGTCACCGTACTTTAAACTGTATTACCGTCACCCCTTTCTTCAAGAGTTTGATCATTGAACTTCTTTCTTCTGCCTCATGGAGCTGTTTCGGTATGCCACGCATCAGATAGTTGACATGTACCTAAAACACATCCAATTCTGTGAAGGAATTGAAGCATACGCCATGTTGTTTCCGAATACAAACTAGATCAACTCAGAATGTTTTTATGCCTCGTTATCTGTTTCGGTTCTTATTTCCTCCATTTCTTGACACATTGGCAACGTTTTCTAATTTTAGTAATCGTCTACCTTTGACGCCTAATTCTTTAGCATTCACAAAAGCAGTCGAGGAACTCAGGTCATTAGATCAGCAGCAGCTTTTGTACCTCTCCTCAGGTACAAAAATGGAACTCTAACGAATACATCAGAATAGAACACAAATTTTAATGCTCTTCTTGTATTAGAAAAACTCACAAGCGATACATCGTGGAAGAACATTTTGTCATGCAAGAAGAAATCGCACTTCTTCAAATGCATGCATTTTGTCAATACAAGCTTCAGAGGAAAAAAGTGCACAGGATATGTTTGGTGATTTCCAGAAAATCTGAATCTTGCCATGATGCAGAATAAAAATTTTCATCTCATATGCAAAGATTTTGCTGAATTTCACAACGTTCACTACTCACCTCCATCAGATCGAAGGGCGGGTGTGGCGCAGTGATCGTAGGCTGCTCTGCAGCACACACGTGGAATCGTTCCCTATGCCAATGGCCCACCAAGCCTTCCATCCCTCCGGGGTCGGCAAATTAATACCAGACTTATCTAAGAGGATAGCAGCACTGGCTCGATACATCGCCACAGAGAGTCATTGAAAAGGCCAGATATGCATTCAATCACCTCCAAACGATGCCTAACGAAGTCGAACGCATGCCGCATCCTTTTTTATCAGGTTGAAACAGTTGTTTGAGAATTTGGCTAGCTGGATATTCTCTGCAATGCAAACTGCCTATGACAGAGACCGAACTTTTTATTAAGCACAACGAAATGGAACAGAAAATGAATGGACGGTACAGAGAGTATAACCTCGCCAAATTTTCTATGCATGAAAAACAAGCCTGTTTTAGATATTTGGTGTGACTAGAGTATCCTGAAGTTTCCGTTTTATATAAGCTTAATTTTCGTGACATGCATTTAACTGTTGTATATAGACCCCTTTCCGCTAAAGTTTTCAGACGGCTATAGCCACTGACAGTTCTTTACACTGCTCTTGCACTCGTATTCACCTTCAGCAGTTCCTGGCCAAATGAAGCTATGAGTTTGCTAGCTATCTCTACGGGATTACCAACAAATTCAGATTTTTTAGGTAAAACTTGCAATAATTGAGTGCTTCTGGAGACAGAAGTCTCTTGGTTACTTCCGAACTACCAGGCTTCATAACGCTAACGAGAAGATGTTGGTTGAACCTTTTGTATTCCATGTCGATGTTAGCAGGAACGACATCTTCCCAAAAGCTGATTAATGAGAGAACTAATTCCAAGTATGTAGAGGCTTTGGGACTTTGCTGTTGGAATTTAGCGGTTTTCTCTTCTTTTTGCGATAAATGAAACCTTTTACGCAGGAAGTGATGGTCTGGCCTCCTACAGAATTTTGGGGCAACAGAGATATTAGGCAAAACCTTTGCTTTGCTGTGATGTGGTCTCTTTAGTTATGCTACCTCCCGTTGTGATACTCGCACTTCCAGTGATGAGAGAAGCGGCTTCTGGAAATGCAAGTTATCACAAATGGTCTTCACCGTCATAATATATACGAGAGCTGTTCACGCTGTTTGTTACATTATAATCCGTAGGTTTCAAATGCGACATTCTTCAAACGTTCTTCTGGGTTCAAACTTAGCGTTAAAACTTTCAGCGATAACCTTGAAGAATGTATGGTCTTCTCTGTAGTTCTCCAAAATCATATAGAACGTTTCAACTTCTTCTTTGTCATAGTTTGATGTCGGCACGTAAACGACGAAGACTGTGAAAGCCGGTATTGATCCACATCTTCTCAATCGTAACCGTCCGATTCGGGTTGTAAGTTGTTCGAATGAATCGACGTTCATGGCCAAACCCCTGCTGACGAGAATGTTGGCGTCGCCAACTGCTCTACTACTCTACTCTATAGAATGTTCCGAGAAAAATCTCTTCTACGTTATCATGCGCGATGCCGAAGGGGAGGTGTCTTCTCGTCCCAGCCAGTTCGAAGCCGTCGTTCCTGGCCTTTCTTGCTTGCAAGACTAAGTCCTTTATCGAGGACTCAGATACATCTGAGCGTGCCTTGTAGGTGCAGATCGTTACCTTAGTCCTTCGTCATTTAGGCAACCCAGAATGGTCGTGAGACTTCAGCAGCCTCTTTGCACTAGTCCTTCCCTACGCTGCAGCATCGGTGGCTCTTTCTTGGTTAAGGGGATAAGATCCACCTATTTTACTGTGTTTAGTGTTTGATAACCGTGTACAGCTTGCTGAGCTCTGAACGTCGGTACTGGGAATACTCACGGCTACCTTGCCAGCCCTACCATAGTAAAGGAAGGTCTTATTCGTAAGAAACCACTTCTAACTGCCTCTCACGTACTACCTATTGTACCACTGCAAGATTTTGGCCGAATTAACTAATATGGTAGAGCTCGCATAGACGAGAATACACCCAAGCACACATGCCTGAATACGTCTTCGTAAACACAGAAGATTTGTGTCAGATCAGCGGAGCAGAAACAGGGAATCCGTCCGCTGTATTCAACTTCGCCTCAGAGAAGCATGTGTTGGCTTTGGGTTCGTGGTTAACCGTATCCGCTACCTGGGGACGCGTTCTGTTGCCTCGCGACTACGCGACACGAGATCACCTCTACGAGGGGGATCCGTGGTCCGAGTAATTTATTGCTATAAATTATTGCAAGGCTCGCTTCATGCACTTTCGCTTCACTTATTCGAGTCATGATATGAAACATAGTTTCGACAAGTTTTGTAAGTTGGGAAATGCTATTTGAAACACCAACTTCGACAATCTTACCTTGAGGATTCCATCCCAATGATAATGCAGTGCAAATGGTTCAAAGCATTAATAAGGTGTGAGACCAAGGAATTGTCAACGAACACATAGTGCGAAGTCAGCTTCAAAAAACTGAAAGTAGTGCGCTCGACGTTGAAGGTAGAGAAGGTAGCTGACGCCCTTCTACCATTGACGCCGATGAATTGGAGAGCTCGCATCAACTTGCGGAAGAAAACCTAAACATCACAACTGCTACGAAGCACTTAGAGAAAATTTTCAAAGTTGCCTGCCGACCACCACTTCTTCACTCATCTAGACAGCTTACTGTGTTAAAAATGCTTAGGAACAAGGCCGAAGTTGAAGGGAACTTTTATAACCTCATCGTTCTCAGAGGTTTAGAATTTCGTACAAACCGTATAGATAAAGTTGCTTCTCGTTGGCAAAAATATATAGATTATAATGGTTTTTATTACGACTGATAACGCTTATTCTGAGCTGAGATATGCCATACTGAAAATACAGGGTGAACTCCAATGTTGATTTCCGGAGAATCTAATACTCTTTTCCAGGAGGATATAAGTTGTGGATTACAGAATCACTGGTACGTCACCATGAACGAAATAGTACATCAATCAAACGATGAGTGTAAGAACGCGAAACTAGGAAAAATTAACCCGGATTCCGCATCCTTATTTCATTCCAAATGCTTGACTTAGCCCAAGTATATTCAAAGGACCACTTCTTCCTAAGCGCCGCTTAATAACGTAACTTATTTCATTGACCGGTCCCTTGAAGACGATCTTATTTAGATTTGGAAGGCTATTATTTTGGTAAGATCCGAGTGACTTCTGCTTCAGTCCCCATGTTATACGCAAGTTACACTTCATACTTTATACCCGTAACTCGTATAAAAGCATATTCAAAGAAACTTCAATTCAATACATTTTGTCGCTTTGACAATTTTGTGCATACGGTAGCGCGCATATAGTGTACTACGTAAATACCGTGATCAACTTCTCGGAGTGTTGGCTGGGATCACGGCAGTATTCGATGTCGTTGTGTCTTATTCCTGAAGTTGCATTGATAAATTCGTTCATTGATGGTTCCAGAATTTCTTATTTTGGTCATTGTGCGTCGTTATGAGTCCTTCCGTCGTCTTCTGCCAAGCGATTCACATAACCCAAGATTGGGAGTGTCAGCTCCTGGTGGTTTCTCTATATGTTGACTCCGATTCTTCTGATTTCCTTTTAAAATCGCTCATTTATTGTCGTGACGTCATAATTGGCAAAGACTCGTGACCTTGTTGGTCTACTGTCATAGACCTCTAGCGTTTTAGTCCGTGAACTAATTCACGCGCCCGATATCGATCGTCTCAGGTGTTCATTTCAGGTGACCATGTCGGATTTTCTTTCGGGCATATCAAATCTAACGAAACAAATTAGCAGTAACATTCCATATCAGATTAAAAAGCTAGGAGAATCTGTGTAAGTAGGCTTATACTGATTCCTTTCATTGTTTTTCCTCTTTTTCTCCATTCTACCTTTCCTTTCAGTCATACTATGGTGATGAATTATACAGAAGCTGAAAATATCGTCTATGAAGCGACTAATGAGGATCCATGGGGTCCCACTGGTCCTCAAATGAAAGAAATTGCCAATTGTACTTTTCAGTGCGTTGTTCTTTTTTTCTTTAATGGTTCTGAACGGTCTTATCGAGATGTCCATTTGTTGTAGATACGACGGTTTTAATCAGGTCACTAATCTTCTTTGGAAACGAATGCTTGAGGATAACAAAACCGCTTGGAGAAGAGTCTATAAGGTGGTTCTGTTTGAGTGTTATGTAACTATTGTGCGAAGGGGCGCTTGTAGTGCAGTGGTCGCAGGCGCCATGCAATTCACACGGCATCGATCTGCGCGCCCCTGGCCCACCAAACCTTCCATCCCTTCAAGCTCGGCAAATTGGTACCAGGCTTATCTAGGAGAGTAGCAGAACCGGTTGGATACGTCGGTATGCCACCGCTAGTCATTGCAGGTGCCAGAAATGCATTCACTCACCTCTAAACGATGCTTAATGAAGTGGAGTGCATGTCGCATCTCTGATTGATCAACGCTCAAAGCTTTATCCTTTTTATTTTTTTAAGTATTGTGCAGTTTAAATTGTTTTAGAGTCTAATGCTTCTAAACTACTTACTTTTACATGGAAGCGAGCGAGTTATTGGAAATGCCCGGGATCATATATTTCAAATGAGGTTTGCTTTTAGTTGACTTTGGGATGAAGTATTTTCATAACATTTTGTTTCATGGTAGAATTATTTTTATCACCGTTGATTTGACTTTCCTCCCCACGGTTTGCCACCTCATCTTAGCTGCGAGGTATTCCTGAGTGTCAGGCTGGGATATACAGTGGGGTGATTCGTTCCCAGCAGTGTCCCTCGAGCTGAGAAGGAGTCCCCTATTTCCATTAGGAAGCCTAGCTAAGAGTAAACCAATGCCAGGATCCGTTACCGTTTTGACATCAAATTAGTCGCATGGTGACAAATTCGTTGATCCACATGCGCAGTGGCGGTGTGTGGTGGTGACAACCTGTGGTAGACTTGGGCTAGCTGGCCTGGGGACTCCAGTGAACTACAATGGCTAAACCACCAAAACTCCGAAAAGATGGAAATTCTTTTGGGACCCGCACAACGTGCGAAGTTAGATCATCCAAGTACCCAAGTAAGTAGGTTATTTGATTTTTCGAGTTAGTTGTGAAGGGAAAACTATGAAATTTCTTTATTATGATTCCTATTCTTCAGGGCTTTAGAGCAGTACAAGTTCATAGACGAGCGGGGAAGAGATCAGGGATTAAATGGTCAGTTTTTTTGTGTTATCGCTAGCGTGATGTTTTCGAGAACGTTAAGAGTAAAAGAGGCAGACATATCGTATAAGGGAATATTTGCATTTCCAGTGGTTCTAATGTTAATGGTTGAAATCCGCCGCTGATTTTGTGGCATGGCACAGAGTTCATCCGCTGATCACTTCGCCTCTTTAGATCGTTTTCGCAGTAGATTTGGTTTCAACTCCTTAAGCGTTTTATGTTTTAATCCAGTTCGTCATCGTGTGAAGACCATTCTGGAACTTCTTGGTGACGACGATAAACTACGAGCTCAGCGGAAAAAAGTGAAATCTGACAATAAAGACCGATATCAGGGGTATACATCAGAAGACATTCGTATGGGTCGTGCAGCTCCTTATGGTGGTATGTTGCATTAGTGTCTTTACTTCTAAGAATGTCGCAGAGTGCCGATAGCTTTCAAATACGTTTTTCAGGTGCCTCGAACAGTTTTCACGATGATTGGAAAGACGACAGCAGTGAAAACTATAAAGATAAAACCTCATTTGACAACAACAAGTATTTTTTAGATTGCTTAGACAGAGTATGTTACTCCTCTTAACTGATCGGTATTGATTGTACTACAGAGATGACTATTCTTCCAAAGAAGTCAATTCTTTTCAATTTCCCGACGAAACGAGACGAGGTTCGGTATCACCAGAGTTAGGATTCAGACAAGATGTGAGCTAATTCAGTTTCAAGTTTTGCATGGTGTATTTAGTTTAAGTGATTCAAAAGACATGCTTATTTCTTAGCCTGCCCCTGAAGACGACTTTGGTGACTTCGCAAGTGCTCGCTGCATTCTTCAGCCAGTTGCTGGCATCGCCGGTATTGTTTTAAACTTTGTGTGAGCAAATAGAGTCCAATAGCTTAGTATTTGTATGCTTTATATTTAAGTGTATGTACATGAACTTGATTGAAATTCTACGATGTTCGGTTAAATTTAGATGATCCGATTCAGTGTTCATTCGGTAACAATAGTTTTTTGTAATTCCCATGACCGACTTTCTGTTAACCTCGGCATTAATAGTCTTTTGTTTTGTAAGGGACATCTTCGTCGTTCATTTGACACAACAGACTATATATGTTCTGTATATGTATCCCAAAAAAAGTGCACGTGTGGCCCAGTTGTCGGAAGCGCCCTGTAATACACATGGAATCGAACCCCCGCGCCCAGGTTCACCAAGCCCTCCATCCCTCCGAGATCGGCAAATTCGGACCAAACTTGTTAGAGAGGATAGCGGCATTAGTTGGATACATCGGTAGGTTCCTGTGACTCATTGTAAAAGCCAGATATGCATCCAATCACCTCCAAACGATGCTTAGTGAAGTCGAATGCCCAAAATGCTTCCTCTTCGCAACTTTAAACAGACATACCTGTGATCTTAGATAACCTTATCAATTTAAACAATATTTGTTAGACATTCTAGATTATGAAATTTATCGGAATGTTTCAAGTTTTTTCGCCTACCAAGACTGTATTGCGATTTACCGCAAGACTTTTTCTTTCAACTATTTTAACACGGCTCTTTTCCCGAGTACCGAAGTTTTTGAACAAAGGTGACTTCATTCGGAAGGAAACGATTTAAAACCTTAAATATTATTTCGGCAATGTTTTTACAACTGGAACTTTGGGCGAGTTGGACATTAAAATTTTTTGAAGAGAAGAAAAAAAATAAGGCAGCAAGGAGATGCCTGTTTCATAAGTCCGTCAGTTGTCAAACACTCTTTATATAGGTTGCCAAAGCTTGTCGTTTTTGTTCGGATATTCGAATGTACCAATCACTAATTGCCTAGATATTGATCCGGCTACTGCTCCTACTATTCCTGCCCTTCGTCCCCCAGCCCCTGCATCCTGTTTTGGAGCTAAGGCATCTTCGGTTTCCACAGATTTACTCGGACTTGACACTTCTAATCAATCAGTGCCTAGCCTTCCTACACTGGATCTATTTGGGGCAACGGTATTCTTTGTATACTTATTGCTGTGTTAATTCTATTAAGGTGCTAATTATTAAACTGCTAGACTGAAACTGTTATTCAGCTTTTTTTTTAGGTACAAACTCCACCGGGGAGACAGCCGAGTCCTCTATCTGGCGGTGATATTCGGCTTTCTGAGAACCCAATTCCTAATGACCTTCTCCTTACCGGAACCTCTAGCCATGCTACCTCTACTAATGCATTCATGTGAGTGATAGCAATGTGTGGTCTTCTTCAGTAGTTAAATTGCACGTCGGTGTGGCTGAATGTGACAGTTGTGTACAACCTTTGGCGTATCGGATTGGAGGATTTGAACAAAATTATTTCCAGTGAGGTTGCATTATTGTTCTTTGTAACGTCCTTAGAATGACCTCATTTCGTGGATTCGTTTGTTTTTTTGCGATTATAGAATTATGTTTGAATTGCTAGTTATTAAATAACTTCTGGTATTCAGAGATGATTGGAGCTTGACTCCTGCTCCGAAGGATGCATCTCATTCTCTGTCAGATTTCGCAAGCTTTGATGCCTTCTCCACCACGCTAGCTCCTCTTTCTCCAGTTACCTCAACGCCGTCTACAACCCCGGTACATGTAAGTTATAGTTCTTATAGCGGTTTTAATCTTCAATGTGTTTACCAACTATAATTTTAAAAGTTGTTTTTAAAGAATGAGTAGTCGGCTCATGAACAGTATTCCATAGTTAGCATGGATACGTGTGCTTCTGTAATTTTCGCATTCCGTAAACTTGGAATAAACTTTTCATTTTCCCATTCCTGAGCCTTAATATATTCCAATCCTCGAATGGATTCCTTTTCATAGATATTTATGTAAAGGCATTTGCTAAACGTCGACCTTAAGTAATCGATTTCTTTGCCCTTTAATGAATTAAACTAAAATCGTTCTCAGTGGATATTACTGGATTGGCTTAATTCGATCGACATCATTTTGCCGCGGTAAACACGTCGTTATTTCTATTCTTACTTTTTACGCATGGGATCGATCCCCGCGTCCAAGACTGACCAAGCTCTTCATCGCTCCGGAGTCGGCGAATTGGTATAAGATTTGTCTGGGAGGATGGCAGTACCGGTTCAATACATCAATAGGCCACCGCGAGTCATCGCAAAGGCCAGATTTGCATTCAGTCAACTCCAACGATGCTTAACAAAGTCATATGCATGGTGCGTACCTCAGGAATTGATCAACGCAGAGATCTTTATCCTTTTATGAATTCGTCGTTTTATTTCTCAGCAATCGCGAGGTTGTTAAACAGCAAACGTGTATTTCCACACGATAACACACATACAACACAATCGTAGCTGACGTTTCGGCAGCATCGCTTTCTTCAGAGCCGTTTTTAACGTGCCTTCCACTGAGGAAGAGCCGCTAATCAGAGTTGCATATGGTTGACGACTCTTATCCTTTTATTTACAAAGGTTTCTAAATTATGAGATCGCTTTGTCTGTATTCGAAGTTTCTTTGCGAACAATGTTAAAGATGTTAAATCGCGATTAGTTACCTTTGTTAACGAATAGTGTTTATGAATAATGATCAATGCATGTTTAGTACACCATTGTGTTCAATAGCTGATTTACTCTGAAAGCATTTTGGTTTTGAAAGAAATTTAATACTTTTTATGTTGCTTCTGCTGCTTATTCCTTTTGCTCGTTTATTTAGTCCTACTGTTCCATATTCAAAATGCAATATGTTAGTTAAAATATAACGGATATATTCTTGTTAGGTGTAGCTCATTTGTTTTCATGTTGATTATCGAGTAGTTCGTCGTTGACGAAGGAACAATCTGCTGGAATCTGTTTGTTATGATAATTCATATCATTTCTGTCTCACATATATGAAGATATCTTTTGATATTCCGGCTGATGTAGTGTAGATTTCTACTTCGTGAAAGTTTTTTACCCTTGTTTTCTTTCAAATTCACTCTCGTTTCTCTTTTATGAGAAGAGTTTTGTATAGAGGTATTGACACCGTTCTGTACGTATAGAGGTTTACTATAGGCAAACCCTTCCACTGATCGTCATGTGGTCAGTCTCAGTATAGTGCTCCAAATTGTTGTCCAACGATCAATGATGCGAGTGGTGTCTCTGGAATCGTGACTTGCCATGACTGGTCTTGGTCATCATGTTGAAGATAAAGTTCTTGCAGCTTGCTTCACCATCTCCTACTCATTCCATTTCAATAGATGAGTGAAACTTTGTTTTTCCACGACTTTTCAATCATGAACGCACGTTCAAGAACCTTAGCAGTCTACAGGCCGATGTTCATGACCATCTGCTTATACAAACACGAGCACTTCTTACTCTGTATTATAACCAAAAATACTGGCGTAAAATTTTTGATTGTACTCAGTACTGGCCATATCTGACTTCAGCCATCTGTTGTGCCGCTCCCGCCACTAAGAATAAGCACCGTCTTTCTTGTTTTTTTTTTCGCTCTACACTACGGTATGTGTATAATTAACAATTTTCAGTGTTAATAAGTTAGGTATTTTTCTTTTTCTTTATNCCCCCCCCGCCACTAAGAATAAGCACCGTCTTTCTTGTTTTTTTTTTCGCTCTACACTACGGTATGTGTATAATTAACAATTTTCAGTGTTAATAAGTTAGGTATTTTTCTTTTTCTTTATTTCTTTCTATGGTTGTGCGACATTTCCAACTTTGTGTTTGGTGAAAAAAAGACCTCACACTATCCCATTCCAGAATGTTGCTGTCATTGTCTTCTAGGTCGTTTCCTAATATGTGTTGAGTACATTTCTTTATCTCAATATTTTCTTTATCCGCCCATTCTATCTCTATTACGATTCATCGTGTATTCCAAGAGAAATCAAAATCAAGGACTAGTCGAAGATTGAATTTTATGCTCCCGAGTCATGTAAACTAGACGCGAATTGAACTTTATCATCGTTAGACTCTTCATCAATCGTGAACAAGAAGACACTTGAGACACTCAGCGTCAGCAGTGAGCGGTGTAGACTAATATTCTGTTGTACAACCACTAGGTCTCTAATGATGTTCAATCAGGAGCGGATCAATAGGTCTTGTTTTAATTCACAAGACCCTTGTTTTTTTTTTATTATTTGTCACCGATCGGTGTGATATCAACTCATTTCGTTCGCTGTTGTTTCTTTTTGCGACGCCGAAGTTAATTTACATAAAACCAGTTTGCTAAAGGGTTTGTTTCTTAGCGAGAAACTGTTGCTAATGAATGGACTACCGCGAAGACAATACAGTGTTGTCGATTCTGTGTTTCGACATTGAAATTCTACACTTTGGAGCTAAAGATGGCAAATCGTTGAGACTTGAGACTGTACAGGTGTAATTTTAATATAGTTGAGTAATCCGCATCACCGAAATTATTTATCGCTGAGAAAGCTAGGGATTCATTAGTTTGTTTCCACATTATGTGTCCTATTTTTGACTCATTCTCACAATATGTGTGGCGCAGTGGTTAGAGACGCCACCGCGACGACACGCATGGAATTGATCCCCGCGCCCATGGCCCACCGAGCTTTCCATCCTTCCGGGGTCGGCAAATTGGTACTAGACTTGTCTGGGGAGGACAACAGCGCTGACTGGTTACATCGGTAGACCACCATGAGTCATTGTAAAGGCGAGGTATGCATTCAGTCACCTCCAAACGATGCTTAATGAAGTCGAATGCATGGTGCATCCCTCAGGAATTGATCAACGCCGAGAGCTTTATCCTTTTTTATCACGTTCAAATTGACTCATTTTTTAGGCCACATTTCTTCCAAATTACCATTTTTGCGCATTATTTGCAGTCTTTACAACCTACAGTCTCTGCAGCTGGCACTTTTAACATTCATCGTAATCCACCATCTTTACAGTTTACATATTTGGCACACAGTTTACTACATCTACAGCTTACAGTGAAGTCATATGTACTTAAGTCGCCAAGGTGCAAATACTGATAGACTGCTTGGAATTCCCTCTGAAATTCGGAAAATATGACTCCACCTGGTCACTTGCCTTCGCCATCTACGAGATGCTTTTTCTGTTACGTACTTTTCATTTGTTCTTACTGTTGTTGGAGTGTCTTTCGTTAAATACAACCTTACATTTTTAATGCCAGGGACAGTTGGACAAAAATTGTGCTAACCCAATTTATATTCGGTTACTGCCACCTAAGTGATTTCTCTCTTTTTTTGCGGACAAAAGATCAGTTTGTTTCACGCGCTACTCTCTACCTATAGTGGCATCTAGAGTAGAGTTCCCATTTGCTTCTTTTTGTCTCAACAGTTATGTAGTCATGTAGAAGACAATATGAATTGCAAGTTCGCACGTTGTTTGATGTTGTCAGAAGTACATATTCTTATATAGTTGGATGTCCTTGTGTTCCATTAGGTGCTTCACATGTGTACTCTACAGCGGCTGCTAGCACAGTGACAGTGATGTGGATCACCATGAGCATGGTTCTAGTATGGCCCCGCTCTGGGCTCACCAAGCGTCTTATCCTTTCGCGAAATTGGTACCGGACTTGTGTGAGAAGAATTAACTCTCTGCAGTACAAATGGGAACGCTCTAGCACGGCTATCTCAGAACTCTAGGGATAATCGATTCGATGAGTATTCAATGACATTAGTGACGAAAGAAAAATTTTCAAGAAGCAGGTTAACGTACACATAGGAAGTTCAGAAACCTTGATGGGTGATGGATGCGTGGAAACTAATCGTATGCAAGAAATGCTGACAACCACACTGTAGATGTGGAATACGGATCGTGTAAAAATTTTTCTTTCTGACAATTTACGGATCATTTTACGTTGGGAATATACTTACATGGTTACTCGAATGGCCCGTCACCACTGGTTGTCCGGGCCTCAGCGCAATCTCCATTTTTCGGAGTTTTAGTGGCTAAGCAATTGTGGTTCCCTGGAATCCCGAGACCGGCCAGACCAAAGTTTGCCCCAGGTCGTTACCACCGCAGGCAGTCGCCGTCTTTGTGGATCAGAAGGAGATTTGCCACTAGGCGACTAGTTTCATACCAGGACAGTGGTGGATCCTGGTGTTCGTTTCCTCTTAGCTGAGCTTCATGATGAACACGTCGGACTCCGTCTCATCTTGGGTGACCCTGCCAGGGGGGCGAATCTCCACGCTGCACGTCGCAGCCCAACATCCAGGAACATCTAGCTGCGATGAGGCGGTTTTTTTAACCATGGAAACATAGTGTTGTTTGGAGGTGTGAGCTATGAGCTTCGTGTGGTTTTGGTTTAACACGTTGGCGGCGCGTTACGTTTAGCTACCCATTTGAGACGACGCCCAATTTTTATCTGTTGCGACCGTGCTCGTTTGGAAGAAGGCGATAGTTCTTCGATAACTGGAGGACTAGAAAGGTTATGAACATAACAGGATTGTCGAAACACTTTATGCTTGTGCGTAAATAAAGAAATAAAATAGAACTTAGAAAAAAAAATAGAACCTAAATAGAAATATAGAAATAAAATAGCACCTCGTGCTTGCTGAACAGAAGTAGAAAGAAACACTTTATCTCTATAAAGAGTATGAATATTGTAGATGATATTACTTGCTAAATGTTACTGGGGTCCATCATACCAGCACTTTGCTATCAGTATTTGGAAGTGTTTTGCAAATTAAACTTTGCCCAGAATAGAGCTTTTGACGGCCAACGGCCGCGGCAACACCAGTTTAGTAGAAGCTGTCGTCTGATTACAAGAATTGTAGGAGGAGAGTTCTCTGCTCGAAAGTAAATCATGATAAAAAAAAATTGGCATCTATATAGCTCATATCTCTAGTCGGTGCAATGCGTGTGCTTTTATAGAATGCAGTGAATCTTTCAATCAGCTTTGCTAGGGTGCGATTCTACTACTCGGGCATGGATTTCTGTTTCGATAGAATATAGTCGACTCTTTTTCGTATCATACCATTTAAGGACTGCTCCTAAATGTTATAAGTGGTAACTTTTATCGTAAAAAATTGCATATATTACATAGGCTTGTAAAGCACTGCGTTTCATTTAGGTAGTCTAGCTTTATTTTTTTTTCATATTTTTTTAGCTTTAATTGATGGAGTGATCTTTTCATTGTGGATTTCTAAAGGTTTCATGTGGGATAAAATCTTTTAGAACAGCTAGAGCTTCGGCTTGCGGTTGTATTGCAGTGGTTGTTGTGTACTATTTCTACGGTATCTTGTAAATTTTTCTTGACAGGGACTTTTTGGTGTTTTGGTCCAAAGATTGAAAGATTGTCAGTTAGATTGCTATTTAACGCTGAAAACGGCATGCATTGTGACTGTGATTCCAGTTTTCTGTCGTCGTAGGTTTAAAAATTTTTTCACAGCTGTCAAAAAGTTTGGCTAGAGCATCTTTTTGGTTTGGTTTCCGATTCTTTAGAGATGCTTTCCATGCGTTATGTGGACAGCTCTGTGAGATGATTACGAATGAACAGTTCATTCTGACCAGAAGCAGAGCTTTGGGGAATTGAGGAGGCAGGGCCTACGTGGTGGGATGAAGGTAGCTTGAATCTTGACTGAAGCGTTACATGTGTAGGAAATAGCAGGTAACACTGCAAAGAATGTCAATTTCTTTTTGGTATTAGTATAGCGGTCAGTTAGACGTGGCTTTAATCCAGTGGATTTTTTTCTCTGTTTTGAGTCTCAAGCAGCAACAATAGCTGCAAAAAAACGTATTGATGGTTGTTGATAGATGTGTAGGTCGTAAAAACGGCTATTAGGATATAACGCTTTTCTTAATGACATTAATCATGTACGTTGAATGGAACATAGTTGTAATGGTACGAATCTAGTGACGCAAATCTAGCGTGTGTTCTCCACAGTTAGAAATGCTTGTGGACGTGACCTTAACGAAGTATGGAACCCTTTGAGTATGATTGTCTACTGTGTTTGCGGAATATTTGATATAGCGTACGTTCGCGACAGCCAAATAAACATACCAATACGCATATCCGTTGAAGGCGCCGGAACAGCATACATCTTTAGTAAACCAATAAACGTGGCAAACAATAAGCGCATTGAGGTCAGCTGCTGAATGAGTTTTTCTGAAAAGAAAATTTATAGGTGGTCGTATAACGTGAGGAGTTCAAATAGATCTCTACTTCTTGTATAGTTCATAATATAGCTGTGCTCATTTCTTTAGTTCGTGATTCAGTTCGCCATAAAGCAATTCGCGTTGCAAATGACATGTTATAATTACCAAAAGAAATTACAGGATAAAGTTCTGATTATTTAAGAGGGAATGTTGGTAGTAAAGAGAACCAGTGGTAGTAAAATTGTTAGACATATAGGTCAGTAATTCTTCGTACTCTTGTTGAGCAAACGCGAGTTGTTATTTTTGTTCTTTATTCACGAAGAAGCTGTCTCGGCGGATTTCGCCTTCCTTAGAGCCGTTTTCTATGAGGCTTCCACTGAGCATGTCGCGTGAAGACCAACCGCACAGATTTCACATGGAAGCCTAACCTGCACATTGGTCTTCACGCGATATACGCAGTGAAAGCCTCATAGAAAGCGGCTCTGAGGAAGGTGAAATCCGCCGAAACGTCAGCTTGTTCGTGAATAAAGAATAAACGTACCACCTCATGTTTGCTCAACAAGAATACGAAGAATTACTTGATTAATACCGAGATTTATAGAAAGTCGGTCGTGAGAGTTACTGCAAAATATAGGTCAGTGTTGCTGTAGCCTTAGCTGTTTTAATGATATTACTAATGAGCCTACTAATTTTTGGTTTACTCACATCTCTTTAACTATTCTGAAAAGTCTTCAATTTTTCAGCAACAATGCGGTTTCGATGGTGCCTTTAGTAACCTAAGTGTTTCAAATTCTGGCAATCGTTCCAGTCTGTCTTCAGCAAAATCAGTTTGTTCTTATTCATTGTTTTCTAGTAAGTTAAGATTTTTAATTTTGTTGTGATATTTTCAGGCCTCCGCAACTGAAGGAAAACCAGCGAATCCGACAAAAATCGGCAGTACATGGGCTGGTGCAAGTAATCTGATAGATTTAGATAATATTGCATCGAAGAGTGCTCCCGTTAAGCAAGGACTTTCACTCAAGGAAATGCAAATGAGTAAGCAAAGTGAGACAGTTTCAGTGATTAGTACTTGAGTATTACTTACTAGTGCTTTTTTTTTCCAAATTCTTACATCTGTTCTTGATCACTTTGTTGTAATGAATTTGATATCGTTCTTTTTCAGCAAATAACCAATATGTTACTCCATGGTAGAAGTTGTACACCGTGAAATAGTTTCGTTCTATTATTAACTGTGGTACCTTTCTTTTTCCACTTGGCCATTTCCATGCAGTAAATTATTTCATATTTCTTAATTCAAACATATCTGATGACTAACAATGGCCGATTTGTGATGACCATCTAGACAAAGTTAAGGTGGCGCTGATGAGTTATTACTTGTCTTTGATAACGTACAACGAAAGTTATTGGTAAACTTTTCACTTGCATGTGATTTATCCTTATTCAAGGTATACGTTGTGCCCTCGATTTGTGATATAATATGTGATACTGTAGTATATGTCCCTTTCCCGTTATTGTTTTAATCGTTATTTTACAATGAAATTGAGAAAAAATATGGAGTTTCAATGTCACGGTTGTTTTTGGCTTATGGAATCCTCTGTTTATTTGCGAGCAATATTTCATTTGAGATTTGATATGTTATGCTCATTTGACTGATTGGTACAGAGGGCTTTCAAATTCACAGCAATCGTAACGGAACGGCGTCATCTATGCCTGTTCATCATTTTCCTAAAAATAACATTATGGTTCCCTAGTGTCATTGTATTGTAAGGTATCTTTGAAGCTCTTTATTTTTGGGTGTTGTGCCTTTTAATTTGATGTCTTCTTGTTTTAAATGGAATACAGAATTGGGACAAAGTGTTTTTATAGACTTTCAAAATGCCTGGCTATGCGGTACGATCCGCCATCGGTATAATAGCGGCAGTATCCGCAAGAAAAGCACTTAAAACTAGACGGAAGTTTCTGAAGAGATTAGGTCTACTAGCTGAGCTGATTGAATTTCTTTTTTTAAGGCGAAATAAGATATTATCTACAGCTTCTCCCTATTAAGGGACGTTAATATCACGAAAACTGTGAACGGAGTATTTCTGTCATATTTTTGTCATTCTTCAAGCCTTTCGAGAGATGTGTCACACCGTTCGTTTTACTTTGTGGGTAAAGTTTATTCTTGGTTATGTTGCTAAATTTAAGTGTTCCGCGAAGTATTTTAAGTGGAACTTGGGCTGTACATTGTACACACCACGTTAGTTGCAACAAGTTAATTGCATAGAATTAACACATGCACTAAACTTTGAAATGTTAGAAGAAGCGTTGCTTGGTTTATGGTATTCGGTGAAGGAGAAACGGTCATGGTTAAGCAGCATGTTGAAGGAGTTGGCTAGCCTTTGAATTCAAACAAAGAGTAGTCTAGCTTACTATTTGCAGTAGCTATTAAGCATGGATTACTTACATTATCAAATAACACGCGTTCCGCAACACTCGGTGCCATCAACCAGATGCGTTCCATTCCGTGGAGTTTTCCATGCTAAATGGAAGCCCATATCATGTTATTGCCAAAGTGGAAAGTCCTGAGTGATAGCTACTGCATACGAGATTGTTGAATATTTCTTATGACTCGTCGAAATTTGTTGCGTCACGAAAAATCATTGGTTACGTTCTCCATTTCTTCTTCACAACCAAATATTAAACAGAAACTAGGCAACTGTTTAAGCTAAAGTCGCCAGTCAGAAGGAAAGGAAGAGAGATCTACTTTGTTCTGAGCCCATAATTCAAATATTTCTAGATGATATCGCAAGGAGAGTATCTGGTCAAATTTCATCATTTGACCTCGGTTCTCGAATTTGGAAGTGTTGATGATTATCCAGAGTGGTAACCGCATTGCGTCATATTCTGCTGGTGGAGCAGGTGGTTGTACGCGGAACGGGACCGATTCAAAATTCGCGCACGCCTCCGGTCAGACGAGCTCAAAGCAACCGCAGAGCATCTACATGACGTAATCGTAGCGTATTGCGACTCGTGACGCAACATTCTCGCACTAACTGTCATATCATCTGGATAGCAATATTCTAGTCGCACTAGCGCTTCTCGGAAGCATCAGATCCGCCCCTTAGAAATTGGAAAGGATTAACTCTACGTGGAAGATTTACTGGTTATTGTAAAACGTTGCATATGAGCATTTTCATATATTAATTATGTTTAAGAGAAAGGTCATGAAGTACCATCTAGTCGAACGGTCATGGAATAAACGGCTAATATTGTATTATAAGTTCGTCCTAGATTATAGTGTCCCTCCTTAGAGTTCAGAGTTGGGTCGGAGGATTTCCTAGCATGGTTGACTGAATTTTATTCACTTTCTCTGTTTGGGTGTAAAGCAAGTGGCACTGGAAGTAATGTACTTCATGTAACATTTATTTTAATGAAATTTTAAGCATGGTGGCAATGTCTTAAAGTTATATCAGCACCATGATGCAAATTCCTTGGGAGGAATTTACTATCTTATAAAGAGCTATCTTGACTTCTAAAATCTGCGATGTCCTTCAAGAGGCAAATTGGCGTTGCATACTTTTGTTTTATGCATTCAATGATTAGTCAATTACTTTTGCACTTTTTCGTATTCATAGGGTATTCGTTACGTCGTATGGTATTCACTATTTAACTTTTAGTGATGAGATTGCTTAGTTCCCAGAGTTCCCATTAATATGTAAGGTAATATGTGACACATGTCAGCACTCACCCATCATTGATAGAATTTCCTAATAGTTATGAAGGACAACGACTGACAGGCACTGACTCTTTTTATCACGTCGGAATACTGCATCTGTGAGATTAACCTAGTGGAAAAAATGAAATGGAAAAATCCCTCTAGAAGTCATTATTGTGGCGTGCTCCTTTCTATCACAGCTGAAGAAGCAATACACATTAGTGTTTCGATACCTTGGAAAGAGAATTTTTCTTTTAAAGAAAAAGTGAACTTTTTGATTAACAATGTAAGGACTAAGGTCTCTGTCTTCTTCATAGTTACTCATGACCACAAAATTAACAATCCTTCGTTGGAATTTAAGGCATGTACGATTTTTTTCCAAATATGTTTTAAAAACTGTTTAGCTGTACAGGTTAAAATTAACTCAGTAACATTAATCAATCAGAATATAGTTTTAAAGTGTATTAAACTGTTCACTTACTCTACTGTCCGTAAGAAATTTGCTTTTGTTGATTTATTAAATCAGTACAGACCAGTGGTTTGTCACCTTATCGTGGCATTACTAAGTGTCAAACTGCAGTGTACAGTGTAGGTTAACCTTTGTTGAGCTTCAAAACTTTGCTCAACAGGTATACTGTTAGTCAAATGGGAACTGTACCATGGCTCGCGTCATTATTCATGATTGAAGAAACTAAGCTTACGTGTGTCCATTATTCCATCAAGTTTACCAATAATATCTCGGTTTCATTAGTTTGATTATTTGTAGTCGGCGGTGCGCAGGTGTACTACACATGCTATTTCATATTACAAAAATAAATCATGAAAAGTTTTCCTAGGGCTGATAAGTTATGAGGGTTTTTGCTAGAATGCTAGTTATGGCTTCTTCACAAATTCTTCAAAGTGAAAATTAATTTTAAACACAAATGAACCCCACATTCTGGATTCATCCAGCGGGTTAATTGCGCGAAAACATGGTGAGAAGGTATCAGTAGTGCTGATAAACTGTCAAAGAATGAGGTCATACGTGCGGGGAATGTTAGGAATGTTCTTGTAAATGTCGTATATAGCCATTTAATTTAGAGCCTTGGAGATAAATAGACGCCTTGATGATTGCTGTTCACATGTTTTCCGATTCCCAGTGCTAAGTCGCATATGGCGTCTACTGAAACTTGGGAGTCTGTTACGTTGTTTCCTTAATATACTAAATCTCAATAGAATGTGATTTCTATAAGACATCGAAGATAACGTTTCTACGATGTTCTCAGGTCGTCACAGCAAGAGTTACCGGCCTTCCAGAACAAAAATGTTCTCCGCTATGAAATTTGGATTTTTCCGGGACCACAGGGATTCCAACGATGGCAGCGAATCGTTTGATTAGTCGACCGGATTGCTCGAATACGAGGTAGAGAACCCAATTCGATCTACAAACTGTTCAAGAAAATGCCAAGTGAGAGTGGGCCATTAGTAGAAATTAGCGGATTCAAGTTTTGTTCATTTCGCATTGACGGCTCAGAAGGACTGTTAACTTCTACAAACACTTAAGTTCTTAGATCTTAAGCGTGCATTATTCGATTTCTGCCGGCGTATGCTCTTTTAACATGTGAGCTGGTCGAAATGCTTAGCGAATAATATGCATATTAGCAGCTACTGAAATCATTTGACGCATTATGACGCAATTTGTTCGTATTTCAAAGCGATCAAGAACTGTTCTACAAGGGTAGTATCAGACATCATTTATTCTAAGTATTCTTCAAAATCGCTGACTAAGTTATAGGTAGGAAATCCATGGGTTCGTCACAATATATATTCTGTTCTACTAAACATCAAAAATGCAAAGAGAAATACTCAGTTGAGAAAGATGACGGCAGTACATTAACTTTGAATTTATAACTGCTGTCTCCACCATGCAACCACACTATTTATTTAAAGAAACTATGCTTATTAAGCACAATAAACTGCGTCTAAACCTTGACAACGGAATGGATTTCGTTTATAGGGCTCCCGTCTTTGAACGGTGTACAGATGAAACATGATGCTTCTGGTCTTCAAGGAACACTGGGATTTTTGAGAGATAAATCTATCGCTCATAATTTGCCTTGTGAGCTTCCCGGTATTTGCCAAAGCCAGTATTAACAATAGGAAGATACTCCACTTTTCACGTAGACAAGTAACGGAGTAATCAGCTAGTCACAACAAATAATCACATGCTGATGCGGTGTTAAACGTTGCATGTCTCTTTTGTCTTTGTGGTGCTCAGTGGCTTAAAAATTGAGCGCTTATTTGATCACGAGGAAATCCCCATTACAATGATAAAACTAGTTTATACACTAATGCAACATAAAGTTGCAAAAAAAGTGGAATACAGAGGTTTGATATATTGAGCATGAAATTGATAGGAAACTATTTTCCATAAGCAAAATTTCTTCTCGTACAGTGGAAGTTCGTCTCCTGACTTCAACATGTTGTTTTCCTAGCCTAGCTAAGTTTACCACTGTTAAAACGCGTTCGACAATGTTCGATATACGATGTATGCGTCATGCGAAGTTAAACTCTGTTGACGATGTCGCTAGTAGTGGAGTGGTACCAACGCTCACCATCTAAACAGTTGTAAAGTAGCATGAGAACCATGTGACATAGACACCTAAGCTTTTTCGAGAAATAACTAGTTTTGTAAATAGTCGAACAGTAATAGTAAGGCCGATTATCTTGTGCTATTTTTCAAAATATGTTCCTTGACTAAATGATGACATGAGCATGGTTGTAGACGTGGTTTGTTTTATCACGTTCTTTATTATAATAATCAACATCAAAATAATCTTCGGTTTCAATTAGTAAATGATGCTAAGTGACCTCTTAATTGCATTATTAGGGTAGACCTCAAATTTAAGGCGATATGCCGTCCCTTTGATTGGACTAGTCTGTTTTCTAATCCTCATCGTTGTAGCCCCGCCCCTTAGGGTATATATGTAGCCAGGGTTTAGAAGAGCACTGCTCAGCGACATACACTGTCATCAGCATGGTCGCTATACTATTAGGATTATTTGTTGCGATTTCTGCTCATTCTAATTTAGAGGTCAGTGGTTTAATGGATTTAAATAGCCATGGACAAGAGAAATGTGATGAAAATTCTCACTTTATCAGAAATTATATTACGTTATGAGAGCTTTTAAATGTATCTCATAATTTGCTTTAAAGGGCTTGCATGCATCTATTCGGAACCTTCACACAGAGCTTGACAAGGGTTAGTTCAAACATCTCATATACCTTCTTTCATGTTCTCATCGAAATCTGATCTTCGAGAATTTTTTAAGTTGAATTGACACGAGCGTCAGAATTGAGGTTCTCTAGTGCTAACATGGATGATAAAACGGTGCGAAGCGGATCATCGTTTGAGTTAAAGTGCGAAGTATACGCAGTTCCACCACCAGTTTTTACATGGTAGGTAACTGCTACTTAATGGTGGATAGTAAAATAGTGAAGGCGAATCCAAATCACAGCATTATAGGACCTTGAATGGAAAGGAAATCGCCGGCGTACATGACGCTAACCTCTTCGAAAAGTTGTCGAATATTGGCAAGTCAACTCTTCAAAATGGTGTAGTGGCAAGCCGTATCCGAATACCTTGTGCGGAGAAGAAGCACCGCGGAAAATATCGTTGTATTGCTAATAACGGTCATCATACAATCGAGAGGTCGGCAAAGATCTCCATTAGTAAGTTGACGTCTTTGCCTTTTCACACTAACCTCATCGAGTCACTCATGTGGTCCTGTTCGATTCTCACTAGTTGCCTTTGCTGGCTATTGATTGATCCAATTTCCTCGTTTCTTCCAAAGTCCTTGTCAAAAATGCTACGTTATTACTTTCGAGTATTACTACGAAGTAATTTCTTGCAATTTTAAGGAAAGGAACACTATTTATAATGAAACGAGGTGGTCAAACACTGTCTTCGCTTCATAGTGACGTTTTAGTTGGTAATGAAATTTGTGATCCGGTAGCGCTTGCGGCACCGCAGATCGTCCAGTTTACGGATTCACGGTTCGAGATCCAAGATAACGCCGTGCAGTTGATGTGTAGAGTATCACAACCTGGTGCCACGATTGCCTGGTATTTCTTGAAAGATGGCGAGGTTCGCATTCCGCTAATCGACAACGCCGATTTCGAGGTGAGTCCTTCGAGAATAGAGCTCAGCGTGGAAATTGAATTGAAAATGTTTTCAGACTCTACGCATTTGTCAGGGTAGAAAACACAAATTCGTTCATGTTTGCATGATTTTTTTCTGCCGAGATCAAGAGTTCAATCGCTGAAGATAAAATTTTACCTTGCCTTTAAACCTTATTAGCTACGAGTTGCGTCAACAACACCGTCAGTTGCAAGTACTTCTAGGTTTTGTTCGCTTCATTTTATTATTACCGCAAAAACAAAGTGATAGTCAGAAGTTATTCTATTCGCCGAGTACAAAGATGAATTATGATGAGGTTGTTTGGAAACTGCATTAAATTTGTGAGAGATTTTGAAAGGCACATAGATGCTCTAGGTATACGCAGCTTGTTCATTTTAGTAGAGACAACAATTTCTTGGACTTCGTAGAAAGAAGTCAATAACCACGTTTAAATGTAGAAATATGCGAAAGAGTGCTACTGAATCACACAACAAAACAGTAAGAACAGCTGTGAATAATGTCATTCATTCTTGGGCGTATTCGCGCAACAAAAAAGCGTTTTCAAGTATACACTGGTTATTTATTTTTGGCCTGCCACTCTCGAACTTGACCTGAGGTGTCATTTGAGGTCAAGAATGCACAAAGATACCAACATAGCCAGACCTTTTCAATGCCAGAACTCTTTTTTTTCGGTAAACTTTAATGCCTAGATTCGCGGCAATTAGTTGTTTTGGTGCGAAAGAGCAAATTTTCCAGCTGTCCCCATCCACGCTCCACAGTTTACCATTAGCCTTCTCCATTCACTCGAATGATTCACTTTTATGGTATTTAGTGAGAGTATATTCAAGGATAGTTGAGAAGATGCACTGGGTTGTGCCATAGTGAGTTGGGTGTGTTCTGATTCAGATTGTTTGTTAGAAGCGACCCGAAATCATCCTACACACGTCATCTCATTCAAACATGAATTGATGACTATCATACATGTATATGGAAGAGGTCAATGTATCAGCAAAGGCACTGAACATACTTATCAGATTCGCGCACGCCTCCGGGCAACTGCACTGTCACTTTTGATCTGCTTTTAATCATTTGCCTGCGACACGTTATATAGCAGTGATCAGGCGGCTAGAGATCCTTCACAAAGGGAAATCCATAGTGATTCGTATTACCTACTATTAATTACTTCTCCTATGACCAATAATGATGAGTTTATATCAATATTTTGAGGTCGCTGAAAATATTATTAACTGCAAATGACATTCAGCCAGAACGAAAGTGGAGGAGGAGTAGATAGAATGACCTAAAAACACGCAAGCTAGGAATGAAAAAATATCACTTTGTAAGCAGAGATAGGGTTTCTACTTTTGAAATATGACGTTCCAATGACTTTTAAATAAATTTAGCGAAGATATAGAATGAAGTTATAAAGAAAGAGAACTGCATGCAGCTGTAAGGAAAGGAATGTTACGGAAGAAATTCACCACTAGAAGTCAAATACTGATTTTTCGCTGGAAATTTTCTTCGTATCCTTGAGAAAGTGGGTGTCAACAAATAGCGCTAAGAAATCTCCAACCCATTTTAAGATGGAAGTTTGCTTTTCCTCTATGAATTCAAATTCATCGTGATTAAATCCATTTCGACACAATACAAATGTCGGAAGGTAATTGTTGCTCCGGGATGCTTGGTAAGAAAGGATTGAAAAACAATGAAGGCGGTCAATGTTATTCTTTACAGGTGCTACCCAATGGAGATTTGCTGATCAAACGATGTGACTTCGAGACTCGTGTGGGTACCTACTTCTGCGTGGCAAGTAACGATGTTGGCGAGGACCGAGCTGAAGCTTGGCTTTACTGCAATTCACGAGAACCAACGAATTAGGTTGTTGGCTACGTTGTAAAAAGAACTTTCTCATGTTTTCTCTTATTGGCTTTTTTAGTGATCTTAAAAGTAATGGTTATTTGCTGGGATTCCGTCTAAACTTCCGACTGATCTCATATCCTGGTCAGACAAAAAAGTCAAGTTACTACCTGCCATTCATCTTTGATTGTCATTTCGTTTATATAATTACTTCATCTGACCATATTTGTTCCACTGCTAGGTTGTCAGATTAGGAACTAGAAACCAGTGAGTTTGTACTCCGCCGTATAATGCAAAAATCATTTTCAGTGATCTCGCCGATGTCGACGCAATTTCCCTATATATTTTGTCTGTGTCGATTAGTTATCTCATATGGAGTACTGTATAGATAATATGATAATAAATTAGTCCTCTTGTAGTCAGCTTTGAATAGAATTACTTTGAAGAAAGCAAACGCTTTGTTGTTCATAGTTTGGTACAACATGATAGTACATTCGCTATGCGCTGTTGTCATTGAAGTGTTTCTTAGAACGTCTCACTACGTAGAGTTAATAAGAAAGGTAAACCGAATTTGAATTTAAATGTGGTGACATTTAGAAAGGTTATTAGCAGTTATGGTGACCTTTGTAATATTTTTAGCTGGCGAGTTGTCCCCGTTTTGATTACAGTGCAAAAGCGAAATTGCTGTTAGACTTAACGTTTGTGCAGCTAAATCTTGAACGTTGGTCGGTATTGGGGAACTGGAAATGCATTTAAATAAGAAGAGAAATCTGAAATGAAATTGTTTGTTCTAGAGCGATTCAGTGGGTTTCAAAAAATTTGAGCTTGTCCGGTGAGCAGGTTAGGTCAGGTTTCATGTGTTATCGCGTGAATGGGGTGGCAGCTCAATGAAGATGACCAGGTAGGTGTTCGGTAAGAAGTTGGATGCCTTAACTGTGTACTAGATTATGCGGAGTCAATGTGTCATCTTCTTCTAGAAATGTAGTTTAGAGCACTTTACAGTTCTTGGTACTTTAACGTTAGTGGTTTCAGATCTATCCTTTTTTTCTTACATTTGTTTGATTTATAATGCAGTCGATGAGAGTTGTTCCGGTATAATTGTTCACGTCTGTTGAGAGATGAGAAGAGAATGCTTGGATTCAAAAAGAAACCCACCCTCATGGAACTCGAATAGTCCAGGAATCGAGCAATAAAACCGTTTGCATCGCCGGCATTACTGTGAGCAGGAAATGTATTCATGACCTTTAGTTTTTTAAAAAAATCTTCGTATTCTATCATTGGAGCAAAGATTCTGCTTCATAAACACCGTGCTGAATTCATCCCGTGCAGTCATTTGAGTAAGAAAGGCTCTGCTTGAAATTTCAACTGTAAGAAATACATCAAGCGAATTATTGGTCAGGAAAACAATGTTTCACGCCTAAATCGCTATGATAAGGTCAAAAATAAAAAAGACCTTAAAAAAGCCAATTTAAAAAATATTCTCCAATTAGAGCCGCTTTATCGTTGCCGTGGAAGAAATGCGCTTTTTGAACGTTTCGGTTACGAAATCACTTAAAATGTGCTAATTTCTTCTTCGTTATTCCTGTTAAATCCAATGCTTAAAATTTAAGTGTGACTTTGTCACCAACGAAGTGTAGTTGAAATGAAACAACGTCTTTTCAATTGAAATTTTCTACGAAATGGGAAAACAAGCTTGCTCATTTCACAGCTGCAGGTAAACTGTATGATCTACAGCTGTAACCTGTGAGCTTTTTAGTTTTGAAGAAGAAAAGTCTTCTGTTTGGAGAAAACCCTATTCCATGGTGATCCTCTAGTATGTCTGACTAGTAGTTTGTCTTTGCAAAACATGAGACTTGAAAAATGCACTTTCATGCACGGTTTTTGAGGCACTGTGAAATGTGATGTACGAAAGGCGTCAGTAGGTAAGTAAATTGAAGCAAAAATTTCCTTTCCCGAAAAAGTGAAGGTTTCATGAAAGAAGCAAAAACTTCTATTAGCCAGAGCTTTAATTTAATAGCCAGAACCATTTTCGTGTTTATTAGTTCCACAGATGATGAATTTCTAAAGGTTACCTTCTATTTTAAACTGATTACAGAAGAGAAAACGTAAGAGAAAAAATTCTGCAACACTTTGTGTTTTGGTGTGATAACGATTTATTTCTTTCCAGCATACAAGACAACTCTAGATCCAATCATTTGCAAAAGGAAAACTTTTCTTTATTTCTATACAGATATGGGCAGCATAAAGTCGATTCCATAGTGGATCGTACTTTTGAGCGCAATGGGTAACGGCCGACGTGAGGGAAGTGTCTTCAGAGCCTGGAAAATTCCCCTTCCCCGCTCTCTAATAACACTTGATCATTTGATTGCTGGAAAACAAAAATTCGAACTCTATAGAAGCCATTTTTCATTCCATAGCGAATAGCTTCTATTTTGTCATATCGGTACCACAATTTTCATACCTCTGCGCGGCAACCTGAGGTCACAACTGGCCTGGTCACACACCTCAGGGTTTTTTCTTGAGCCAGTTACATTCCTCACCCACCTAAAACTATGTACGGTTGGTCTCTACCAAATAACTGAGAAACTTACAAAGAACAAAACGATGAGAAAGTCAATGATTGAGTAGATTATTCGTCAGTTTTTCCAGGCTCTGAAGACACTTCCCTCACGTCGGGTGACGTGATTAAATGGTTTATTACGTGGACACTATTTTGAGTGTTTGCTATCAACATGATCAGTTCACTTGCCTCGCTTAATCGTACCGAGCGGCTCATCTCTTGTCAAGAAAGTCTCGCCTGGCAGACGAGAAGAAGCGGAAGGGCTGTCCACTTCAAACAAATAATCATCTGCTGAAGGAGCTAATACTAGCTGTTTACACTGGCGAATAAGCGCCTTTGCCTATATGGAGTAGCAAAATTCATAGAAGCGCTATCTTCAAAACTATAACACTGTGTTTTCCATTACGTTGACCTTGCTAGTTTTCGAAATCCATATCCACATACTCTTCCTTAGCATTATTCTGTTAATATAACTTGGATATTTGGGTTTATAAGTGCACCATTAGATAAAACCAAGAGAGTTGTCGTTTACTGTTGCATCGATGATAAACTATGTCAAAAATATATTCTTTCTTTGATGAGCTTACACGAGATTGATAATGATGTTCATTTTCGGCTAACGTTTCGACGTCTTCGTCTTCCTCAGAGCCGCTTCCTATGAGGTTTTCCCTTTCAGCTAGCACAAAGCTGATAACAACACCGACTTCTGCACGATGTGTGCAATGATGTATGTCCGGAAGAAAAACAAGTTGTTATCACCGGACATTATCATTATATCCACCATCAGCATCGTGTATAAAAGGGCATCACTGAGTAAGGATGCCTCATTCGAGAAGATGGCTCACTGAAGAAGACCTGATTCGACACGAAGGCGAGGCTGCCACGTCGAGACGAATAACAAGCGAGGACCATCGACTCGGATGATCGGCTCTGAGGAAGAGGAAGACGTGGAAACGTTAGCCGAAAATAGACATAAATAAACGTCATTACCAACCTCGTGTAAGCTCATCAAAGAAAGAATACATATTGATTAGTGATACCGAGGTTCAGGGAAAGTCGGTTTTGAAATATGTCAAAAATTTTATACCTTTTTATTTTCTGCCTACTATAAATTCGCAGCAGGGTGCTAAGCGAAACACAACCACAACGTTGCTGAGATATTTGCAAAACTCTAGACCACAGGTGTCTATGGTGGGGAACGAACGCGCTATTGTCCTTTCTGGGGAGTAACGCGTTCATCATCACACCATGCGGGTTCTTCGTTTCGCCTGTCTCTCAGTTAAATAAAAGGTTACAATTGTGATTATGACTGTAGCCTCAGCTCAACTGGGTTCAATGCCGATTTGGGCTCCACAGATCATTCCCCTTGACGTGTGATTGCTGATTTCGAATGATCGATAGAACTAGCTGAGAGACAGGCGAAACGAAGGACCCGCATGGTGTGGTGGTGAACGCGTTATTCCCCGGAAAGGACAATAGCGCGTTCGTTCCCCCCCATAGACACCTGTGATCCAGAGTTTTGCAAATATCTCAGCAACGTTATGTCAAAAATGTCTTGAATAATTTAAAACCTCCCGTTGACCCTGCATTTTACAAGATAAATTGGAAATGTGTTTCAGGCTCTTATTTTCAAGTCTTGGTTGGATAAGGAGCAGTTCTTTTAGTGCTGGGTAATCAAAATTAATCTGGAGCTCAAAAGAAGACTTCCAAACCAATATTGTATTAGGTGCACATTTCATGGATACAAATGCTCTTGATTTCTGAAATTCAAAATGTTTAACGTCTTGTATGATCTTTGGCTTGTCGTTCATTAGAATAACGACTGATTTCAAAACTGCATATGTTAACGTGTTTCTCTCTCAAGACTACACTAGGGGAATAGGGGCGGGTAGTCGTTGGTTAGAGGTAGACTGCAATACACATGTAGTCGTTCGTTCGATCCCGTCCCTCAAGCTTCACTAAGCTTTCCATTCTTCCATAGTCAACAAGCGTTGTACCACACCTATCAAGGAGGATAGCAGCACTGATTTAATACATTATTAGGTGACCACGAGTCAGTGCATAAGCCAGATATCCATTCAGTGAGTTCAAACGATGCTTAATGAAGTCTAATGCGTGTCTTATCCAACAAGGATTGATCATTGCGGTACGCAGATGGAAAAAACGGAAGGATAATTTCATTTCTATCCTTTATGAAAGTAATCCTCGTCTTTGACCTCTGCCTTCAATGAACTTCTTATAATGAAAGGCTTAAATTTTTTGATCCGAGTTGTTCCCCTTTCTTAAAAATTTATTCCACTGCTGAAAATCCAGATAATCAAAGTCATATTTGATCCATAGTAGGTCGCGAAGAGGAAATGTTGTGCAGTGGTTTAAGGTGTGACTGTTGGGAACATGATTCTTAGTCGAACCTTGTGCCATGGTCGCCAAGTTTTTTCACCATTTCACGGAAAGAGATTTACGAATTACTTATGAAAATAGAACCTAGAATCGTTTATCAGGCGATTTATGCAGCAATTGCACAAAAATGCTCTAAAATAGAGTAAATAAGTTCGCTTAAAAGGCGAAAACTTCATGTCCTGCCTGTGAATGCTCAGCCTTTGCTTGTCATTCTCAACTTCACCACTTGCCGATTATTGATGGAAGGAAAATCTTTTAAATATTTTAGAAATTAGTATGAAGTTGTCTTGAAATCCAGAATCAAAAAAAACTCTTTACGGAGTTTCGCAAATGATTCAATAATGATGCTGAGGTATTTGCAAAACTCGGAACCCCCAGTTCAGCGTCGAACCCGCGATTACCCGATTTTTCAAAGAACTCAAGTGCTATCCACGAAACCAACAGAGCCCTTGCTTTGCCTTTTTGTTGGCTAATTTTTCACCCTAACGGTTCTATCAGCAACCATTCGTCGACGGGAAAAACCTGGAGACCACAAATTGGTAATGAACCTAATTAATGTGAAACAGAATGCTATATTGTGCTCACCAGATCACTCCCATTCATGTTTAATTGCTGATAGCACAGCTATGGTAAAAAGAAAAAAAGACAATGCACGGAACTCGGTGGCTTAGTTGGTAACAAGTGAGATACCGAGAGAGGTAATCCCTGCTTCGAAGCTCACTCGAGGTTTTGAGTTTTGTACATATCTCTGCATTCTTGTGGTTGTATTTCATATCATATCCTGCAGTTTAAAAATGATAGGCAGTAAATAAGAGTTAAATAACTGTGAAAGTAATTGTACATTCGATGTCTCCTGGTGCATTGAAAAAATTCGACCATCGCTTTATCAGCATTCATGTTGTAGGTGTGAAGCCGTGTTCAGTCTCGTCGTTGAGCATGTTATTTTACACTTGTCGTCGAATCGTATGATTTATGCCACAAATCGGATTTCCGTCATTAAGAATGATCCAGCGTTGTGAATGATTTTAGACGTTCAACCCAGACTTCCTTTCAAGAGTCCTCAGACCGTCTATCTACTATCACACTCTTTTTCATGTTTGTTACGCTCTAGGTTAGCTTGAATAAAGAAGAGGTCCTCCTTGTTGATCCCTGTTCTTACACAGTAAAAATCGTCAATGGGAAAAAGTGTGGAATGAGCAGAACTTTTGCCTCTCTTACATGATTTATTGACTCTATTATGAGCTTTTGTAAAGCTACTATTTGAGGAGCTGAGTGAGCGAATTGTATGGTCGTCAATTGTTTAGCACTTCACTCTCCACGGTAATTTCAACTTTAACTAAAATTTTTTAAACAGATATGAGTTTTTAGAACTTTTTTAGCTTTGCTAATTTCATAAAATATTTGTTTTTAAATGTTGAGCAGATAAATTTAAATAGAAGATTTTGCAAAAAAAAGCAAAAGAGCTATGACCTTTTGCCAAATAACTTCGACAAATTCTTAAAACTCATATATGCCTAGAAAAGGTTTCGAACATCTTGGTTAGCGTTGGAGTTACCGAAGAGAGTAAAGTGTGAAATAATTCGCGACCACATATTTGCTTGCTCGGCTCCTCAAGTGGTAATTTGGCTATAAGCCAGCGATCAGATGCTGGCTATTTTATGCGAATGTTATTACGGTGGCTATTTATAAAGAACTTTAAATTTAATAAAAGGTAAAGCCGGCCAGAGAATTTTGAGCAGTTGGACACTATGCATTATTAAGCACGTGATTCATGGGGATCGAAGAACATTAAGGGTGCAAGTGTTTCCTTTTCAGGATTTCGAAAAGATATGAAAAGTATCATATCAATATCATATAAAATATCAAGCTACCAGTTCTCAAAAAACTCCAAATTGCACTGTTGTTCATTACCGTTAACCAGAAAATCAAGTGTAAAAACGAATATGCTAGAAGGTATGCCTTTGTCGCATACAACAATGTTTCGATTATTTTATTGCGTGAATATGGAGATCTCATGTTCCTCTATCCACTCGCTTACCCCGTCATATATGCTGGGCGGTGTTCCACAGTGTTCAAAACGCCATATATGGGTACAATTTTTTAAGCTGACAAAGAGTCCAACATTTTGTTCGGTAAGCTACGTCAAACATTTCATATGACAAGATCGAGTAAATTTGCCGTGGTCTCGATACAACGCATTAAACCTTAAGTCGTAAATATTTATTTATGGAAAAAATAATCAACAGAATATTTTTGAAAATGGTTAATTCTAAATAAATAGAAGCACAGCAGAAGTTATTTGGTGCTAAGAAGCAAAATACATTGCAAAATTGCCGTGGTTGGCATTCAGCTCCGTGTTGAACAATTTTGAATACGGGTTCATCTGAAAGAGTGTTTTTTAGTTCACCGATTTTTTCATTTTTTTTCTTCAATAAAAAAATATGAACTTGATATAACAGCATTTATAAGCACATAATAGCTGATGTTTTTGCTGTTTAGCCTCCGTCAGAGCCTGGAAAGGTCACATCGACATGTAATCTACCCAGCCAAGCACTTTCATAACCTCAGCAGATAAAACGTAAGCTTTTCCAATGGAAACGAAATTTTTCTGATTTGGTTCTGAAAGTATTTTGCTTAATAGATTGCATATCAGTTTGACCTTTCCTGATTCTGTAAAAGGCGAAACCGCCGAAATGTTAGCTACTGAGTCCCAATAGATGTTATATTACCAGCCACGTGTTTAGTCAATGAGGAGAAACAGTGACTTATCAATCAACACCGAAGTTAATAGAAGGTGGATTAAGGGTTTACTGCAAGTTTTTTTTTCTTCCTTATTATTAAACACGAAATGTCACTCATCAAATTAAGCATTTCCGAGGATGTACCGTTCCACAAGTGGACGATGGACCGCTATCAATTTTTAAAAGAAATATTAAGCCCCGATGAGGGCGATTAGTTAACGCATCTCTTATGTTACCAATATTACCGTAATTATTACGTTACTGAGGAGCTATTTGCACGATCTTTTAGCTTTGTGTTAGCTTGCTAAGAATGTAAGTTTTGTTGCGAATACGGAAGCACTCGTTTCTCTTTGAGAATCGCTTCATGCTTTCAACGAGTATCTCTCACCTGACCTTTTCATTTTAGCGGTTTGCAGCCGTTAATCAAGCTTAGGGAGAATTTGGCAAGAAATTTCCACTATTCCAGCGTAAACGTTCCTAAATTTTTGCTTTTAAAGATACTATTCTTGTCGTTTCTTATTCTCCTCACTTTTGATTACTTTCATGTTAGAATACTTTTTAAAGAAAGAAAAGAGACAATAACTGGTCTATATAACATCTTCTAGTGGATATGATGAATATATATGAATGCGCACAAATGTAGGTATATATATATCCGTTTCACAGCTGGCCATAAAAGAATAATTAATACAGATGGGACGAGTGACAGTGCAGTGGTTAGAGGTGCCCTACAATACACACGCCGTCTATGGTTCGATCTTGAGTCTCAGGCTCATGAAGATTTCGACTCTTCTGAGTTATGAAAAATTTTTACCAGACTTGTTTGGGAAGATAACAACAGCACTGTACGATATATCGGTAGGTCACCGCTAATTATTGTAAAGGGCAGATACGAATTCAGGCACCTCCAACCATGCTTAATGAAGTAGAAGTCACAGCGAATCTCTCAGGGATTGATCAATGGCAACAGCCTTGTCCCTTTATCCTTCATATATGTGCATATATATATATATATATTTGCATATATATATATGCATAATACTTATGTGCAAAAAATTTAAAGGCAGTAAATCGTTGAATAAAATGGGAAAGTTATGAATTTCAAATAATCGACATGCTGCTGTTTCATTAAATGAAATTAACCGCGCTTCTCGTCTAAATCTATTTCTAGAGTGCTAGAAGGTCACTGGTTATAATGCCGTACAACACGCGCATATTCCTTGGTTCGACCCAACTACATGCCAGCAAAACTTCCCATCCATAATTAGTATCTGGCTTGCATGAGAAAAGCTTTCTCCAATTCATAAAAACTGGAGAAATCCTGTACTAAGAGAGCCATATACAGATATACCAGGATTGCAGGGAGAATCTATCGATAAGCATTAAAGGAGACAAAGCCCTAAAGTGCCAGCCGAACCATACAAGAATTGTAAGACCTTCATGAGGTGACAGATAACGAACAAAGAGGTAAATGAAAGAATTACCGAGATCCATAGAGTATTTCACGGGTCATGTATAAAGTGAATAAATAATATGATTTATAATTTGCACTAACATGTTTCCTGATTGCCACGAGAGGTAGTATGAAAATAGCTTGATGTGCAATCTCCTTGGAGGTAATTTCATGTTAAATACATTTATAACGAAGAACTCGTAAGCACCATTCTTAACAAATATTGTTCGGAAAGGGTTTTGTGTTTAAGAAGTCAGTAAGTAATTGCTGGCTCAAATGGTCAAACAAGCGGAATTTTGTTAACTGTGGACCGTATGAGCTTACACCATCTTGTGTAGTAACGGTAATAACAATAAATATGCATATATATATATATATATATATATATATATATAATCAATTCCAGAAGCCCCACCATCAACGCAAGACGTGGGAATCTCCCAATGGAGAGTACCNTTCGTAATGGTACTCTCCATTGGGAGATTCCCACGTCTTGCGTTGATGGTGGGGCTTCTGGAATTGATTATATATATATATATATATATATATATATATAATCAATTCCAGAAGCCCCACCATCAACGCAAGACGTGGGAATCTCCCAATGGAGAGTACCATTACGAAATAGACCACATCATAGTAAATAGAAGGGTTTGTCTAACCGATGTCGCTGCTGTCTCAAAATTCTACACGGGATCAGCCCATCTCGTCCATCGTGCAAGATTCCATTTCTCGCGGAAAAGAGAAAAAGCCGTTAAATTCAAAAACCGATGTCCCAAAACCACTGCAAACGGGGACTTATTTAATTTATTAGTTAGCTGTTGGGAAGATGCCGTTGTCTATAACATCGACTAAGAATACGATCGGCTCACTCAACACCTCCACGCTGGCATTATGAAAGTTGAGAGTTGGGAGGTCAGAGACCTCTGTCTCCAGCAACACTCGAGCTGATACGCCAGCGTGCAATTGCACGAGCTGCAGACAACCGCTAGCTAACGTCCGAACATGCAAAACAATGCAGGCAGGTGATAAAAGCAGATCTTAAAGAAAGAAGAGCAGCAGTAATGGTCGAAGCTGCAGAGGCTGGCAAAAGCGTTAGCAAAGCCCACCGAAGCTTCGCCAATTACAAGATCAAGATGATAGCACTCCGAAGTTACAGCGTCCATAAATGAAATGGAGAAAATCATCCACGAATACTACTCGGATCTCTTTGATAGCCACTTCCATCTTTCGCCGTATGAAATAAAGGAGGATGGATATGTTCTACCACCGGTTCTCCCTTCCGAAATGCGACATGCCATTTCGACGGTGAAAAATGGAACAACACCAAGTGCGGAGAGGATAAGACCAGAACACCTGAGGAACCTTCCGCCAATCCTCATAAACACACTGACCCGGCTCTTCACACGTTACCTGTCTGAATGCAAGGTCCCTACTCAGTGGAAGACCAGCAGGACAGTGTTATTTTTCAAGAAAAGTGACCTACACGATATTGGCAACCACCATCCAACCTACTTGCTTTCTGTCGTCTACAAACTTTCCACTCGAGTCTTTCTAAACTGAATTGACAGAACACTAGACGAAGGACAGCCATGTGAGCAAGCAGGGTTTCGAAAAGGATTTAGTGCGATTGACCACATTCACAAGCTAACACGGCTCGTTGAAGTATCGCGAGAGTACAAAAGACCGTTCTGTCTCACATTCATCAATTTACAAAAGGCCTTTGATTCAGGTGAGATAGAAGCAGTCTTGGAAGCCCTTTGTAGTCAAGGAGTCCTTACTCAGTACATAAAGATTCTTCGTGAGCTTACAAAAATTTCTCAATCAAGATATCACCATTCTACAACGATATTAACATTGACGTCAAAAGATGGGTTAGGCAAGGCGGTACCATCTCGACAAAATATTCACCACGAACCTTGAGAACATCATCCGAACTATGGAATGGGATAACATGGGTGTGAAAATCGATGGTCGGCAGTTACACCATCTTCCCTTTGCTCATGATATCGCCCTTATAACACCAAACATTAGCTAAGCGGATCGTATGCTAGCCAATTTTTACAAAGGCTGTAGAAAAACTGGTCTTCGACTAAATCTCATAAAAATGTTGTTCATGGGGAACGAATTGGTTTCGTATGCCCCATTCACGCTCAACGGAACGAATATCTCCGAATGCTCTAGTTATGTCCGTCTAGATCGGAAAATCAATGTAATGAACGACTTAGCTCCAGAGCTGAGCAGAATGAAACGAGTTGCTTGGATAGCTTTCAAGAGCATCGAGGATGTAGTGAAGAGAAGAAAGAACACCCGACTCCCTGCCCATCTTTTCGACTCCGCGGTACTCCCTGCCCTAACGTATGCGTCAGAAACCTGATCGCGTCGCAAGCAGTATGAAAGGTCACTCAGCGTTATCGAACGCGCAGGCGAAAGGACGATGCTAGGAGTATCCCGTTCCACACAAGTATGGGATGGGATCCGAAGCTCCGATCTGCGTCAACGTTCAAAAATCAAAGATGCCGCTTTGTACGCCAAACAGTCGAAGATAAGCTGGAGCGGACACGTAATGCGCATGAATGACAACCGATGGACAAGAGGCGTTAGTGACTGGATTCCTCGGAATGTCGAACGTACTACAGAAATAGTTCCCAGGATCGACTTTCTCTTAACCTCGGCATTGGAATATGAATGTGTCGTTTTCTTGTTCAGCAATCGCGAGGTTTTTAAACAGCATACATTTACTTCCATAACTAACTAACGACGAGTCGTCAACCACATGCAACTATAATCAGCTGTTCTAAACTTCCTCATTGGAAGTCACGAAAAAGCGGCTCTGAAGAAGGCGATACTGCCGAAACGTCAGCTAGCGTTGTATTGTATTGTGTTTTTATGGAAGTAAATGTATGCTGTTTAAAAACCTCGCGATTGCTGAACAAGAAAACGGTACTACAGAAAGACCACACGAAGAGCCTAGAGGAAGAATATGATGCTCGACGAGTCCTTAGAGCGAGGAGAACGCAGTGGACAACTCTTGCAGGGAAAAATGGAAGATTTACTGACACCCGCTCGAGTCACTTGACGATCAACGGAACTACAGGTGATACATATATATATATAT
>UYYA01005003.1:0-37399 GCA_900624975.1 Angiostrongylus costaricensis
AGAGGCGGGGATTGCATGAGTTCAGGTGTAATATACTTGATCTCATGTAAGGCTTGCGGTGAGAAATGTATTGGCGAAACGGGTAGACCACTTTGTGTCCGGATAAAAGAACATGGATGGGAAAGGTAAAATTCGTCAAAGAACTCCTCTAGGTACACACAGGGCACAAAAGCACAATGGCGATAACTTTGAAGTGACTGTGTGGATCCTTGCGCAGGAATCGAAAGCATCAACGCGCAAAACTCTTGAGACATTTTGGATAAATCTCAAAAATCCAAAGATGAACCAGAAAGACGAATCACTATCACACGTAGTTGAGCGCCTTATTTCAAAATAATATGCTGACCCCTTGGTGTACCTCGTTCGCGACCCCACGTGAACAATGCGCGGGCCAGTCCCATTTGTAACATGACGGTGAGACGCCATTCTGTTCAATATGGCGTCTTTTTAAAAGCTTGATCTTCATTAATATTTTAGCCTTTTTTCCACCGAATAATTAAAGTACTCTCGTATAAAATACGTCCAGGCTCTAAGGAAGGCGAAGTCGCCGAAACGTCAGCCATCGACCAACAACATCAACAACAACGACAACGAGAAGGAAGACCTATGCCAACCTCGCATCAGCTAAAGAAGATCAGTTTATAAGATCATATAAATAAATATATCAACTATCTGTGCCAAGGTTTATAGAAAGTCGGTCTTTTGAGTTATTAAAAAACTTGCTTTGATGACAAAAGTGGAAAAGAAATGGTGTCATCAGTTGAAAAAGAGAAAGGAAGTCGTACACAATGAATTGATGCCATATTCAGTTATAACTGGAGCGAAAGCGAGAATTTGACGGATCTGGACAAACTCTTTTTCACAGTGTTTTCGAACCCTACCGCACGCACGTGCAGGACAGATTTTCGCAAATATTTTGGCATTATTATGGTTGTATTTCGCATAAAAACCTGTCGTAAAAATGTAGTAAGCTTCAAAGCTGAAATCCATTGAAGGACTGACCTTATCGTAACGAGAACGACTACCTAAGTGTCGAATTCCAGTGGTTAAGTGAAGCATAACCATCTCTGTAGCTTCCCCTTCCTCAATCCCAACAGTTTCTGCGGTGGGCACTTGTCAGCAACAATAGCCTCTCACTGATAACCAATCTCTTAAGACAATGTTTTCGCAAACCACTAAGTCTAGGAAAATAGCACTTCTCGGCCGGTGGATGACATTACAAAAGACAACATTTGCACTGCATAGGCTATCGATTGATTATTAAACGATTGTTAAAAAAGCCGTGCTTTAAAAAAAAGATCCAGAATAATTCAGAAAGAAAGAAAAGAAAGGAGTGGAAAGCAACCCACAGCGACCAGTGCCTCCAAAACTAATATGTTAAGCTAGGCACCCAGAATATGGACAGACCCATGAGAAATCTTTTGTATCAAAGCGAAACATAACATTATTCGTCTAACTTTTTGCACATCAGCGGTATGGCTCCAGTTGTACTGCAAACCATGTTCATTTATCAGAATTTGCAAATAAAGTAAGTTTTAAACTTACAATAACCTACTCACAAGCAAAAAAAAAGCGGATAACACCAACAACACAACTAACACAGATGATTTATACGCCAGTAAACTGGAACAACTCTCCTAATGTTTGTGACAAGTTATGCTAGTGAAATCTCTATTCTTCCTTAATGCGTACCAAGGCTTCTGCGTGCCAGTGTGTACTGTTTGCTACGAAAACCACTCTCCCTCAGAGGTCTATGTGAAGAAAACTGAGCATCCAGTCACATGTTTGGCATTTCGATTGGATATATTTGGCACAGATGAATACCGAGGTTTTGGCTCATGTGGCCTTGGAGTCTTTGATGTAAATATGAACTTTGGATCCCAATTCTCATCTTCATGATACAGGGTTAACTGAACTCTCCTCCTGTTTACGCAACGCATAGTTTTCGGAAGCGTACGTTAAAGCAGAGAGAAAATCACTTCGGAAACTTTGCTCTTCTTATAGAATCCTATGTAGAATGCCGATCATGTTCTTATAAACACCTAACCTCACTCGTTCTCCTCTACATCTTCAAACTTAATCATATGGACTTTCTAACCCGCACACATAGGACAATGACGTCAAGAGATCGTCGTTCTCTTCCGCGTAATGAAACACAAAGAGATCAGAATTTCTCATAAATATTTTCTTCTATAACGTAAGCCATTGAATGATTTCTCTACATTAGCGGTGAAAGTCGGTCAGCAATTCTTACGATGGTATAGCTGTCGGTCACTGACATTCACTGCAATTCTATTCCGTTCCTATTTCCACATGTTTCTCAGCGTTACTAAAACCATTCTTTGGTACACTGTGTCGTATTGAAAAACCACACTTTTACGCTGATCACAATATCGCTACCAATCTCCCGTCCACGGAGGGATGATGGGCTTGGTTATCCTCAGCCCTGAACGGAATCGAACCAGCATGCCCGGGATGACCAACATCACTGCCACTGTGTTATCCGTCCCATACCACTACCGCCCAAAAAAACATCACAAGATGGGATTAGCTGCAGTCGTGTTCATGTTAGATTTCATGAAGTTTTTACTAAAACTAACAGCAGAAACAACAGCAAGCAAATAGTTTCTAGTTTAGTGCGATAACACACAACTCACCCTATCATAGTCATCCAGTGACAGCTCCTTGCCTTCGGAATTCGCCGAGGAGAACGGAAGGTTGTTCATCCCGCAGCAGAGAGGACCGATCGGACGATGCTGAACAACTCGCGCTTACACCACGCCTACAAAGGATTCTTAGCGCTTGGAGCAACAAATTGAAGAAACACACATAGAAATGGGAAAGGGAGCCCATGTCCGGGTGACGGTTCCGCTCCCGAACCGTGTCGCTCACACGCTCTCCTGACCGTGGAGCGCGGCAGCCACTCGCCAGTCCACATCGCTTCCTATTCAGAATTGCGAGGAAGGACTTGTCTACCTGTTCGTAGCTTCTTTGAAGGATGTGTTTTGTTTTGTCTTCCATATCTTGCTATACGTTTATCATTCATGCCTGTGGAAGGCACCAGGCAAGGGGGTGTAGGACAAAGTGGTGAACCATCATTTGTAGACTATAAATTAACATGAAAGTCCATGTTCGTCAGCGCTATTCCATTTCCCTCACATGCCACGATTTACCTTATCTTAAAGTTCGAGAAAAAGGACGTAGCACTGAAACAGCAGGCACTTCATTGGTAGTTGGTCATTGTTTGTCGGCCAGCCAGTGCTGCCCAGTACTGTTGACTCAGTCCAGACAAACAAACAACAATATGTACAGTTTTGCAATTCTTTTACTTCCAATGGAATTAGTACCTACCGATGTATCGACCCAGTGCTGCTATCCTCTCAAAAAAATCTGGCACCAATTTGTCGACCCCGGAGGGATGGAAGTCTTGGTGAGCCATGGGTGCTGGGATCGGTTCCGCGTGTGTGTTGCAGGGCGCCTCCGACCACTTCGCCACACGCGCCCCTTTAAACGTAAGAAGAGCATCTCTTTACTCTGAAATTAATATTGTGACACCTCCCAACGGTTTACCGCCTCATCGTCGCTTGGAGGTGTCCATGGGTGTTGAGCTGCAATGTACAGCGGAGGATTCATCACCTCAGCAGGATCTCCCAAGCTGAGAAGTCTGGCGTTTCCATCAGAAAACCTAGCTAGGAGTAAACGAATACCAAGATTCACCACCGTCCTGATACCAAACTAGTGGCATGGTGGCAAATCTCCGTCTGATCCGCAACGGCGTCTACTGTTTGTGGTGGAGACGACTTAGAGCAGACTTAGCTAGGGTGACCTCGGAACTCCAGGAAGCCACGGTGGCTAAACCAGCTAAACACCGAAAAAATGGATATTGTGCTAGAGCCTGCACAACCAGTGAAGACAAGACATCCAAGTATCCAAGTAAACAAGTAAATATTCGAAATTAATTGCAAAAACTAATCAAGCTATAAGCAGGTGAGAACGCTAAAGTCAAAAGTCCGTTTTGTGATAGAGAAATTTCGTCAGTGTGAAAAGTCAGTGGTAGGGTAGAGTTTTGCGCTGTGAAAGAAAAGCAATTGCTTATCTCGGGAGTGCATTGCGTTGTTAATGTAAATTCTATTTATAATGTATTCTTTCTTTGATGAGCTGACACGAGGTTGATAATGATATTTATTCATTTTCGGCTAACGTTTCGACGTCTTCGTCTTCCTCAGAGCCGATGATCCGAGTCGATGGTCCATGCTTGTTGTTCGTCTTCGACGTTGCAGCTTCGCCTTCGTGTCGAGTCAGGTCTTCCTCAGTGAGCCATCTTCTCGAATCTATTTGTAATACCTGTTTACGGGGGCGCGTGTGGCGCAGTGGTCGGAGGTGCTGTGCAATACACATGGGACCGATCCCGGCGCACCAAGCCTTCCATCTCTCCGGGGTCGAGAAATTGGCACCGGACTTGTCTGGGAGGGTAGCAGCACTGGCTCGACACATTAGTAGGCCACTGCGAATCATTGTAAACGCCAGATATGCATTCAATCACCTCAAATGATGCCTAGTGAAATCGAATGCATGACGCATCCCTCGGGGATTGACCAGCGCCGAGAGCTTTATCCTTTATCCTTTTACCTGATTACGAGTTTCCAGTTCGCTTCGAGAGAAAGTGGCGCTTGATAAGATTCACTGTGCTCGTACTGGGCTGAGATCCAGAACTGACCAGAAATTGCCTTCCGTAATAGCGAAGTCGTTATTAGTGGTTGTTATTCGTTCGCATTTTCTGAGCATTAAGGCGTAACAGCCATCATCAAGGCACCGTCACAGAAATGGCGGATAGCGGAAGCTGTAAGGACTCTGGAATCACGTTTTTTGATCGCTTAGCTGAAGAGAATATGGAAGAACGTTCTACAGCTGGCAGTAGTGAGTAGACGGAGTTACATTGTATGAATGAGATGACTGTTCTATTGATGCTAGATGTTATTTCGAACATCTTCGGACGATTTTGGAGACCACAAATCGCTGCCAATCATCAGACAATCGGATCCGCGGCGTTCGATAGTGGATGTGCACCTGCTGCTGCTGATGGCGACAGTGGCGAAGTCGATCCCAGTCCTCCACGGGCGTCCTCAACGGCAAGCAGTAACATTTCCAGTAATAACGTACGTGGTTCATTTATTCTTGACCTCATCACCGCATATGTTTGTTTTTTTCCTGCCGCCACTTATGAACATTTAATTCCTCTGTTTCAGATTTCATTAATCAAAGAGGAGGATGAATTCGTTGTTTCAGCACAGACATCAAATCCCAGCACCAGTAAGAATCTCTTCGTAAATGTTTATACTTATGAGCTTATCGTCAATCTTGAAGCAGTTCTGTTAACTAAAAATATAATTTATGCTAGTTTACATAGTACCTTTTTTGGATTACAACTAGAACTTACCAGTAATTGCTTACTTCCAAAGTACTCCCTTACTTGAATACTTGAATACTTGGACGGCCCGTTATCACTGCTTGTGCGGGCTGCAGCATATTCTCTATTTTTCGGAGTTTTGCTGTTTTAGCCGTTTTGGTTCTCTGGAGTCCCGAAGTCAACCAGGCCAAAGTCTGCCTCAGGTCGTTACCACCGTAGCCAGTCGCCGACCATGTGGATCAGAGGGAGATTTGCCACCATGGGACTAGTTTCAAACCAGGACGGTGGTGGCTCCTAGCTTAGGTCTACTCTTAACTGGACTTCTTGATGAGAACGCCGTACTCCTCAGCTTGGGAGGCCCTGCTGTCAAGATGAATTCTTCCGCTGCATATCGCAACCCGACACCAAGGAACACCTCCCAGCCACGATGGGCTGTAGACCGTTGGGAGGAAGTGCTCCTTTACTCCCAAAACGGGAGGATTCATTATGAATTGTGGTAGTTTCTTACTGACATAAGGCGTATTGAAGCTACAATACTCACTGTAAACTTGTTTTGTATTCAGAGCCTAATCTATAGATTTTTCGGTGGTGTTAATGGTGATGCTCCGAGGAAACTATCGGACAAGTTGGGCAACATATTCAAAACCGGGAATAGGCAAGGATTAATGGATTACAGCCGCAGCAGCTTTCGTTAGTTTTATTTCATGGTTTCCTATTGAAAACATCCATTTTGCGGAAATTCGGGTGAGGTATAGGTCAGTATTGGATGCCAGACTCCACAGGGAAGGAATGTTATCAATGCGAGGAGCGATTTTCGACATTTCGGTTGGTCTTTTTTTCTTCTGATCTTTCACTCATGCTTCTGCATTGCTACTGTAAGCTTGTTGTAGAAGAAGACATCACTGTCGTCTTTGTGGTCAGATATTCTGTGCAAGATGCTGTAACATCCATATGCCAGGGTCTTCCCTAGGTTTGTCCATCTGCTTGGTAGCTTCGTTACTCTAACTTTTTCATTAATCAAGGAATATTAAGTGGTTAGTTAGAAAGCAAATGGTAAAGAAGAATGTCTAGAAGAAATCATGAAGTAATTCTTTTTGTTTAAAAGCGCCGTTTATTCGATATGCGTTTTATTTACTGTAATTGAAACATTGGTTCATTCTCGCTACTTTATACTTTTACACAAGGTTATATGGGTGATTTACGTCTATGTCATTACTGTGCAAGAGTGATGGCGCAATATTTGCCTCCTGAGGAGGAGGTTACTCGATCTCAAGAAGAGAGTGGTCAGGTTACAAACGATGGCAAGGTTCGATTTGTGGATACGCTCAGCAACATGGGAGGAACGATCTCAACAGTATCAGGTGACCATCTTTTCCTAGAATTCTTCCACCAAATCGATACTGGTGCGAACCACTACAGTAGGAATTAAGGGCATCTGGAAAACATGGTATCTTCGTTGTTTTACTGTTGAATTTCTTCAGTAATTGTGAACATGTACTTATTTGAATACGCGGACGGCCCGTCCTCACTGGTTGTGCTGGCCACAGCATTTGCTGGTTAAGCCATTATGGTTCACTGGAATGTTAAGGTTCGCCTGACCAAAGTTAGCCCAGGTGTTCACCACCACAAGTAGTGGCCGCCCTTGAACAGAGGGAGATTTACCACCACGCGACTAGTTTGATGCCAAGACGGTGGTGGATTGTGGTATTGGCTTACTCTTAGCTAGGCTTCCTGATGGAAAGGCCGGACTTTTCAGCTTGGGAGACTGCCAGGTAGACGAATCCGCCCGCTGCGCATCGCGGCACGACACCTAGAAACACCCCCTAACCACGATGAGGCGGTAAACCGTTGGGACGTTCTTTAGTAACTGTGAACGTATATGTTGAATAAGTCGGTTTTTGTGTATTTCTCACTAGGGTTTTTTGCAGGGGCAATTGTGTGGGGATGCACACCAAATTTTGGAGCCACTGTAGTAGAAAGTGAAAATTCTTTCGCTCCAAATATGATCAAACCGCCATCCCTACTATGTGTCAACGACCTATACATAAGTCGTGAAAACCGACCCAACTCTCAAGTCGTGAGTTGTAATTATGATAGTTTTTATTATTTTTCTCGTTTGTTTTAAAAATATCTGCAGACTAGTACAAAAAATCGTTTGCGGGATGAGGAAGAATCCGGTCCTGATTGGTTTCGCAATATGGATCCTGATACAATAACTCCTGTGAAAGACGATTTTGTAAGATTTTCATTTCACGTAATATGCCAATGTTTTTTTTCTAAACCTTTCCACCAGAAAACTCGTGGTACTATTGGTTGTGCGATTGAAAGTCGCTTCGACCCTCTTCCAATTTGTTCTTCAGGAGTTTCTTGTGAGGTGGTTAACGAGACGAAATCGTCTGCAAAGTGAGGTTTTAGTGTCAGATATCCTTAGCATCGCAAATAGTGCTTTGCAGCCTTCATTTAGAAATACTATTTCTCTTTCGTCAAGAATCAATCTTGATGATGATATTGATGAAGCATTCGATCTACGAGCTGAACAATTGCTGTCATATCTGTGTTTTCGAGAGCGTCTAACCGATCAGAGGTAGTCCTAAAAAAGGATTACTTCCTGAAATATTATTTGTTGCTGTTTTTCGAGGTTTAGTGCTTATAGGTGGAAGTCGATCATTCTTAGCATGGGGAAAGAAATAGCTCAAACTATAAAAGTTGACGTTGCTAAGCGACATGATCACATGGATATTCGTCCGTATGTGCACGTAAAAAAACTTTTTGTGAATCAGGATCAACCAAACGTCGAGGTAACTAGCTTTTGCAGATGTTTCTCACAATTCACGATCAGTATATTTACAGCTTATATGGGGCGTGGTGTGCAATAAAAGCGTGATTCATAACTCAATGGCAGATCCCGTGAAAGATGCGTCTGTTATGATTGTAGCAGGAGATATAGAATATGAACGAGTTCCTGGACGGCTTTCTACTTTGGAACCGATTCTTAATCAAGAAGGGGAATTTTTAGCCAAGCAGGTAGTTCACTGATTTCCCACATCTTTAAAGTTTTGTCCAGAATAAATGATCTTATGTTATAATTTTGATGAGTCTCTATGGTGTTGTTTCAGGTTGAACGGATTCTATCCCGACGTCCTTCCGTCCTGTTGGTGGAAGGGAACGTGTCGAGATTGGCATTGGAGTTATTGTGCCATGCTGGTGTACGCGTTGTGGTAAATGTTAGCATGCGGTAAGTTCGAGCTCGCTAATCCATTTTAAATCTTCATGAATTCTGTTATAGAATTGTAATGTGCAGTTAAGTATACCTAGTTTCGCTCTGTTTGAATCTTCCTCATGTTTTTGAGAGCTGTGTGGAGAAAAAAGTTGTAGAAACTGTTATTACTCTAAGCAGGGTATGACGTGATTCTCGAAGTTTGAACGAAGTAATGGTAGCGAAAAGAAGAAATCCGCAAGAATTCAGTGGAACAAAGGAGGCTTTTCAGAGTCCTCCATAGAGTCGCACGTTCAACTGGGGCCGACATACTGCCAAGCTCTGATGCTCAGTTAATCCAGCAAAACATTGGATTTTGCCCACACTTCTCCCAGCGAACTGTTGAGTTCAAAGATGGACGTCAAAAACTTTTTTTGGTATGGTAATATGGTTCCATTTAATATAGCATTTTAGTCCATTCCAATGCTGAACTGTATCAATGCAATTTTGAAGGTTTTCAATGAATGTCATCCAGATCGAGGATGCAGCGTACTACTTAAAGGTTCAGACGCTCGGGAATTGAAGGTTGTAAAAGTATGTTTCGCCGTTTTAGTTTATACTTTGCCCACATGCTCCATACATCGCGGCGGTACTCCATTCTATCGCTTCAATGTCTTCTTTTAGCGTATTCTTCTGTTTCTCATCACGGTTCAGTATTCTTCTCTCCTAGAGAAGGCATTTTTAAACATGTTTAATGTTCGAATGTCGCATCAAATCTCAAACTGTGAAGTGTGCGAGGCTCGTCGTGAAGCCGTTAACCAAAACAGCGAAAAGGTTTTCTGTTTGCCTTTCCTGTGTTTTTTAAGCGTTCTTCAAACGAAATACGTAGTTGCTTAATGATTCGTCGAACTTTACAAATTTTCCAGTTTTCAGTCCGATTTCGTAAAGTCCCTTAATTCGAGCATCTTATCCGCTTCACCTTTTATTTACTACGAGTCTCCATATCTTGAGTCAGCTAAAGGAAAGTCGGTACTAAATGTTTACTTGGTACTATTTTAATTGTCGATTCCATTTCTCTTCCAGAAATTGCTCTTTGATTCCATATTTCAATCTACCAGTCTACCATTTCTATACGAATGATGATTTTGATGCTCGTCAAATTGAGGAAAAAATCGAAGTGCAATGCAGTCTAGATCGACAACGCTCGGTTTGTCTACTCTCTGCAGACTAAAGTTTTTTCGCCGTTGCAGTTCTTCAGCTTTCTCAGATTTCCGTACCAGCTATTCCTCGTCATAATTATGCCATAAACGGAGCTCGTGATGCTGGGAAAATGGGCGATTTAAACTCTTTTCGTGCTCTAGGTGGTGCAATTTTCAAGAAGCGCCTTAGGTGTCGTCGTCTGGAAAGGTCTACTCAGACAGATAGTAAGGTAAGACTTTTACTGATGGCTGTGTTTGTTGTTTCTAAAGATCTTTACCAGGAACGTCAGAGATTGCGTCGGCACGACATGCTGGATCCGTATGTACATCAACGTGTTGCGGTGCTTTTCGGATCATTTTCTGGCAAGTCGCCGAACGCGCCCTACTTCTGTGTTCGCCCTTGGGTAGTCAGTATGGAATTTTATGGACTCCATGACATGACTCTTGGAGAGTTTCTTACAAAGTAATCACTTAAATCTTATTCTCTAAAAATCATATATTGCCTGATATGAAACTAATACCCATGTTCAAATCTCAACTCTGTCGCAAAGTTCAAAAGTTGACTAGGAATAGCCGGAACATTTTCTGGATAGATAAATTTTAGAACGAAATGTTTTTAACTCATTTTCTATCTTCTTCTTTTTGTCCTGAAATCTACGTCCATTTGCCAATACACTTTCAAAAGGTGTGCAAGGCAAAGCTGTTGTTGCTGAAGGGCGAGAACACTTAACACAGTATTAACGTCAATAACACATACATTACATGCGTCTGAGACAACTGTATTTTACGGGGTTTTCATCACGATCAATCGTTTTAGGACATTAAACGACCTAAGATTTTTTTGACATAAGAAATTTGACTTAAAAGGCTTTAATCTTTGGGACTTTTATGGGGAATTTTTCTTAGCAATATTAACTTCTCAATGAAAAACGGCACTGCTCTTTGATTCTGAACTCCATACCAGGTTACTCTCGGCGTCGGTCAATCTCCGAAGGATGTACCATGCATTCGACTTTATTAGGCATCGTTGGAGGTGATTGAGTGCATATCTGGCCTTTACAATGACTCGCGGTGGTCTACCGATATATCGAGCCAGTGCTGCAAACCTCCCAGACACGTCTGGTACCAATTTACCGACCCCGGTGGGGTGAAAGGCTTGGTGAGACACGACCTTGTTTAATGTCGTAAGGGCATCAGTCATGGTCAGTGTAGGATTTGCTTGGTAAGGCACTTTTGCCTCACCACATTAACCAATTGACAGCTAGTCGAAACAAAAATGTTCGAAGAGACAGCCAGTGACGTGCTCACTACTCATTTCCTCTATCCACAAACTATTGTTGTTGAAATCTACCGTCTCACAAAACGTGTTGACTTTTATCCCCATGGTCAGTTTTTCAGGCCGGCTTTTTGTTTACGTGGGAGTTTATTCTCTCGGCGTTTCTGTGTTTCTTATAAGCTGGAATGAGGCTATGTAACTCTTATTCTATAGCAAATGAACTTTTCTGCTGATTTCGTTTTCTTTAATGTGTGGGTACGATCACATTAACGCATAGTTTGCACATCATCAATTTTTCATTTTTTTCATAACCCATAACAGCACTACGTATTGTGCGAATTCAAGTAGTTCCATTCGGTACGTTTCCATCCATCGTGAACAAAAATCTTCGTTTTTAAATGTGGGTTCGGCTGCTGCTTGTTGGTTTTCAGTCTTCTTTATGGATGTAAATCATCTGGCTGGTTGAGCTGATTCTCTCTAGAATCCTGGAATAGCCTTCCTAGGGTTTAGTTTTAGTACTAGTTGCATGCTAAATAGCTTCTTCGAAAAACCAACCTCTTTTTGTTTCTCCTCCTCTACATTGGGAAAAGAAACCACTCTCAGAGAATCTATTTGGCGTGAAGAATGTTTTTGTACAAGGTGAAAAAGAAATCAGTCGGTGATAGAGGAATAGGCCACGCGTGATTACGAGGTATTCTCTGCGTTTCATGTTCGCGCTATCTAGTCGTTCTGAAACCCGTCAAGATTTTTTCAAGTGATTCCTATGTTTGGATCGTCACTTTGACTTCAATATCTCCGCTGTTTTGGTGTCCTATATGTACCCAGTAAAGGACGTAGTCTAAGTTTAAGCTTTCCATCTTGGTATCCTTTTATGCGGGCGCAAAATGCTGTGCTTTGCCATTGTATTAATATTTCTGTTTCGAAGGTTATCGAGTGTATTATACCAAAGCCGTTGCATTCCCTGTCGGTACCGTCTACCATGGATACCATTCTTTCATATTCCTCTTTTACGAAATTATATGACGTCACAAATATGGTGAAAATGCTTACTTGGATAGTCGGATGGCCCGTCTTCACTGGTTGTGCGGGCCCTAGCACAATTTCCATGCCCCGGAGATTTGCTGGTTTAGCCACTGTGGTTCCCTGGAGTCCCGGGGACAGCTTGCTCCAAAGTCGTCACCACCACAAACAGTCACCGGCTTTGTGGATCAGAGGGAGATTCGCCATTATGCGACTAGTTTGATACCAGGAGTTTGACACCGGTGGTGGATCCTGATATTGGTTTATTCTTAATTAAGCTTCATAGTGGAAACGCAGGGTTGCTTTTCAGCCTGGGAGACCCTGCAGTGGGGATGAATCCCCCGCTGTGCATCCCAGTCCAATACCCAGGAACACCCCCCCGCCACGATGAAGTGGTAAACCGTTGGGAGGATTATGGGAAATTATCTCCAATATTTACGTTTTATCTCGTTCGCGTGATAAATCTAACAGAAAAATGTATGAATCTCGACGCTCCTAGGTTTTATAATGGTTTTTGGAGAAATCTGTAGTTGAGTAACGCTTAATAAACACAGTGCACTTCCTAATAGTGCATCCATTTCTAGACACTTAGTAAACATGAGTCTTGCGGGAGGAAGGCAGATGGTAGCTGTGCAATCTACAGTTGGGCTTAACACATTGGCGAGCATAGGCCTTGATTCTAATGTGCATTCATAAGTCTTTTCTCGAGTACAAAACAATTGAACAAACGTGATTTCATCCATTCCGACACGTAGGGTTTTCAGTGTACCTCGTTGAAGTTTACAATCCAGATCAAGATTTGTAAAAATCGAACGTGTTTTGAATCTCTCGAAAATTTCATCTTAAAGCGATTTAGGGGTGGAAAATTTAAGCAGTTATATGTGCCTTTACAATACTACGACAAAGTATCTTCTGCATTATGTTCTGTATTCACAAAATACCCAAGATTCCAAGAAATAAGGTCGCGGTGGTCGGAGGCGCCCAGCAATACGCATGGGATCAATTCCCGTGCCTCTGGTCCATCAAGTCTTCCATCCCTTCGGGGTCGGCAAATTGGTAGCAGACTTAGGATAGCAGCACTCGCTGGATACATCGCTAGGCCACCACTAGTCATTGTAAAGGCCACATATGCATTCAATCATCTCCAAACGATGCTTAGTGAAGTCTAATGCATGGTCCTTCTCTGGCGGATTGGTAAACGCCAAGAGCTTTATCTTTTTATTTTTTATGAGAACAGGAATAGGAACAAGGAAATTTACAGAACATAGCGCGGTCGTAAATCTGATGTGACTTCATATATTTAAGACAATCATAACGATACCGGTCTTTCGACAGCGGACAAATTTTTCCTTTAGTATGGAGTAGGATTTGGGATAGTAACAGGCTTGTACAAGAGGCTTTAGCTTTACATTTGGAAGTATGTACGACTTTAGTAAAGTTTTCTTTCAAATTTAAAACCGTTAGCTGTTTAAGAAACCTCAAAAAACTATGTTCGAAATTCAACATTTTGAAAATTTCCTCGTGACTTGGAGTCGCGGAAACGAACGACACGTCGGGGATTTGTTGGGCAAAATTACGCTTGTCTAATTGCTTTCGTGCTCTAAATACGAGCTTTGAGGCCAGAAGTGAGAGGAAAGTGGCCTTTGTGTGTGTCAGAAAATCAGAATTTATTTTTGGTACAATGAGAGAACTTGTATGGAAATATACCTGGGTTCAAAAATTGGTACCCGACTCTTCCTAGTAAAAATCACGGTCTGAAATCCAGTCGGAGACACTGCAGCCCGGCTATCCCAAGACTCCAGCGAGAATCGACTCGACCAGCCTTCTACGTCGTCTAAGATGAAATGAGAAATCTTCAAGCGGTAACCCAACCCATACGTAAAGCGTTGGAAAACCATCGGGGATGGTGGATGGAAGGACGAATGTGGGAAGCGCTGGGATCCACATTGTAGGCGTGGATATGGGTCATATAAAGTAGGGCAAATTTAAATGAAAATTTCCATAATATTCCAAAATACGCATTTAAAGCAATGGGAATCACAATGAATATTTCAGAGCTTCCACTGGGTAACTTCCTGCAGTTACTCGAACAAATCGCTAACTAAACCATACGTAGAAGCTGGAAATCAATAATGCTCTCAAAAACGTAGTATGGGCAATTTCACATTAAAATTCGAGCCTCTTTTTAGGTTCTGCTTTAGCAAGTCCTATGAGTGTCCCTCTTCAAACTGCGAAGTTCCAATGCTTGATCACTCTAGGAAACTTGTGAGTTATAATGTAACAGGTGGTCTGCTGAGCACTTTTTAAGCCTATCATTTTGATATTTGAAGATATGGGATTACAAATTTTATTCCTAGATAAGAACGTTCTTCATACGAGGCCGAGCAAGTTATTTACCTTCTCCAGGTTTATGGTCGTGTGTGCGTTGAGATTACAACACAGATTGTGGTCAGTAATACAGAGGAATCGTCTGTTAATAGCACTTCTCATGGACAAGTCTTTGCCTGGAACTATTGTGGCAGGTTGACGAGTTGCTTTCCAAAGCTTTCAGCAGTTTTCTGTAATTGACTATTTTATGAAGTTGTAAAATATCTTCACCTGTCACCGCAATGAATAGTACCGTATGGCATTTATCGTTTGGAAAATACCTTGACTACCTTGCATACTCAACTTTCTCAAAGGTGTGGGATGTTTACATAACATGTGTTTCTATTTATTATTGTTTTGTTTCTATATAAATACAACGCAAGAATTTACAAGTGTGGTATTTGCAGGCAGGCGTCACCTCTCTGGTCTGGCAAGAGTGTTCACACTGTTTTTTCCACGAGCTTACGCATTTTTATTCTCAAGGCAACTACATTGCGAGTTTTAAAGTGACGCCGGTGGGTTTTCCTTTACTTGTAGAGGTTTTGTCGTCTTTCTAGAGTAATGAATTGACAATTGAGATTCGCCCATACAATGTGCAATTCTCACCGATACAGTGCCAAATAGTACCCATTCAGTATAGTAAACAAACCCTACTGGATGGTGTGACAAGGTATTTTAGCCTCACTTCTTTGTTAAATAGTCATCATCGAGCAAATGGTTAAGTTAAGGATTGCATCTCTGGCTGACGATATTATTCGTACTGCAGAAGATCGTCTCTCTCTCGTAGCTCAAAATGACCATTATAATCAGTACGCTGGAACTTTTTACAACGTTCTTCGTCGGATGGTAGATCGAACCACTGTTCTGCTCGAGTGAGTGAAGTGCACAGTTGCCATAGCTTTTTTGAGCACACTGTGAACACAGTGTACCAAGTAGACTCATACCCAATTCTGTTAGTTTTACTAGTGCTAAGTGTTAAATTTTCATTGATTTAGGGAAAAACGCAAGTTTGCAGGGGAGTTGAGAGCTGTTGATAAAATGACTTTCCCTTCAAATGACATTTATGCTATAAAGGTTATTTTCTTGTTATTGTAATACTAGTTCCCTTACTGATAAGTTATAAAACTGTTCTCCTTATCCTTTAGGCGAACGAAGCTCTAATGTACATCCGTGAGGCTATATACCAACTTATTACTGTGTGGAACGAACAAAGCGCATCCCTCGCAGCCACACTTCGTGTTGCTAAAAGAACTGCTGAAGACGGTGGTGTCATTCCTGAGGTATTATTTCCGTTTTTTGTAGTTGATGTGTACATTTATTCAAAGAGTAGTTGTTTTCCGGCAGCACATTTCGGACTGGAAAAAATAGATGATCCTTTCCCACCCTATTTGCATCTCGGACTTGAGCTTAAGCCTCGAGTTGGTGTTATCGTTAGGGACATCGTGGTACGTTTATGTCATTGCGGAAGTAGTCGTAGTTGTCATTTTAGATCCCTTTATTTTTTCCTAATTTTAAGTCTTTGTTTTAAAGTGACGCAACTTTGTATCCATTTTGCAACAGTTGTTTTATTTCAATGTCAAATCTATATTTAAATAAATTAACTGTCATCTTTGAAGGACTCAAGAGGGAACTACAGACCAGACATTGGTAGTATCATAGCGTATGCATTGTCTACAGTGAACTACGAGGTCAGAAGGAATTACATTTATTTCGATTTTTATAGGATTTATCCAGGTGTAGTAGTCGCTGTATTTTTGTTTGCAAAATATTTCATAAAATCCAGAAGTACCAACAAAAGGAAGGAAATTGTGCTAAAGGGTTTCATGCCACACTTAACTCTAGTGCAACCAATGTTGCATTAGAAGAAGAACCTTTGGGCACCGAACACGTCGAATTCGAGTTCCAGGACAATCAGGCTTCTTACTATGTTAAGGTGGAATGTTAACTTCTCTCATCTTTTACCAATCTTTAAGTTCAATAACTTCAGGCATATTATGCGGAGAAATTTCGTCAGTTACGCAAACTATTGTTTACCGAGGGTGAAGAAGCATTTACGCGATCTCTATCTCAAAGTACATTCTGGACACCACAGGTACGCCTGGAGACATAATATGTTCTTTGGTAAACATTAGTACTCCCAACGGTTTACCGCCTCATCGTGGTTATGAGGTGTTCCTGAGTGCCGGGCTGCGATATGCAGTGGGGGATTCATCCCCTGGCAGGCTCTCCCAAGCTGAGAAGGAGTCCGGCTTTTCCATCAGGAAGCCTAGCCAAAAGTAAACCAAAACCAGGACTCACCACCGTAGTGGTATGAAACTAGTCGCATGGTGAAAAACCTTCTCCTGATCTACAAGAGCGGCGACTGCCTGTGCTGGTGACGACCTGGGGCAGTCTTTGGCACGGCTTACCTCGGGACTCCAGGGAATTACAATGGCTAAACCAGGGAGTCTTCGGAGATTGGAATTATGCTGTGGCCCACACAGCCATTGAGGACGGACCATCCAAATATCCAAGCAAATAAGTAAACATTACTAAGGCTTTAAGGGTGGTAAATCTGGATCGTTTTTCTACCGAACTCAAGATGACCGCTTTGTCATTAAACAAATGTCGCGTTTTGAAATACAGTCCTTTGTCCAGTTTGCGCCTCACTACTTCGAATACATAAAGACAGCAGTTGCTGAGAACAAACTGACGTCTTTATGCAAGGTAACTGCTTTCGAGCTTTATTAACTTGTAAGATGGATCTTGACTATACGTTTCTAGGTATACGGCGTATTTCGAGTAGGGTACAAAAGCAAAACAGCACAAATGAAGGCGGATATTTTGGTCATGGAGTACTTGTTCTACAAGTGCAATGTCGATCAAGTGTGGGATCTGAAAGGTTCTCTCAGGAATCGGTTGGACAGTCTTCTGTTAACGTGAAAATATAATTAACGCAAATATGTTTACTGCTTTCGCCTCTTACTTCTCAACTAGTCGCTTTTGTGCATTGCAAAACTCAAATTCGATCAGAGCAAAGGGTGATATCAGTGGAGGAATAGTTCACGCCTTGTTTAACACATCCACACCGGTGCCAGTTAACTTCATTTCATACATCAGCGTATCTAACGAGGCAGATTTACCGATATGTTTCTTCTTACTCATTTTTCTTCCTGGTGCTTTAAATCATTGAGCTTTTTCTTCACTTCTTGCATTCAGTTGACACCTTACTAACCTCAGATATTATACCAGTATTCTCGTAGAGAAAATTAGGTTAAAAGCATTGTGGCAGAACGAGAGACAAAACTTTCCTCACGCTGTACGAGTTAGCTATAGCATGTATAAACTGTTCTAAATACATAGCTGTTGTTGCATCGCCACATGCGATTATTAAGCAAAACTAGGCGTCGTCGTGAATGTGTCATCCATTTCGTTATCATGTTGTGTGTGGCCGTCCATCAACATGAGATCGTTTTGCAGCATGGCAGGTACAGGAAAAAGCACGTCCGACCTTGTACTGCTGGATGAGAACCTAATGAAAGATCTTTGGAACAAGCAGCTTTACATCTACCCCCATGCTAAAGCGGCTCTTAACCAGGCAATCAGCAATGATAGCCATTTCTTGAGTTCTCAGGTATTCTCTTCATGCACACTAGGAATTGTTTTTCTCCTATGGTTGCTGATGTAATGTAAAATGCTAGTATGTACCATGATGTATTATCTTGTCGTATATAGCTGTCCAATTTGAGCATGTGATGGACTACTCTCTGCTTGTTGGAGTCGATGAAACGAACGGTGAGCTGATACTTGGTATTGTTGACTACATGCGAACCTACACACTAGATAAGGTACTTATTTAATCCGCTCCCATTTTCGAGCGATTCTTCACCAACGAATTCAGAAGTTGGAGTCATGGGTTAAGATTGTCGCCATCCCGGGCGCGCACCTTCCGACAATTCTCAGTCCAGAGATGTATTGCACGCGGTAATTGCGCTGTTATTTTCGGGCTACTAGGATTCCAAATGATGAAATGTTGCAGGTTCTCTGATGCTATAGACACATATTTTCCGGTAATACCAGACCAATGGACAGGTCTTGGATCTGCAGTATCATACTAGCCGTACATCCTATGTTTTCGTGGTCTCTAGAGTACACCACTCCCTCGATATCTATTTACTTTTTGGTATCATTGGTTAGTTAATAAGCTTAATGACATAGCTAACCGCTTTCTGAATTTCAAATTAAACTGATAGCAGTCCCGCTGTTTTGAAATATCCTATATTGCTTCGATTGTCAGTAGAACGATAAAGTGCTTGAATGAAATAATGTATATGTGTAAGTCAGTCGTGATGTATTTATGTACGGGATGTGATACAGATATGAATAAATTGATTTTATTTTAAATGAGATTACTCGTTAATTTAAGTCTTTTCTAATTTTGAAATTCTTCATTTCAAAAGCCGGTAACACTGAGCATATCTGCATTAGAAGCAGGTAGTACATGAAGAATTTGTTGCTAAGGATGGCTAACAATCTAGATGCATCTCTTCAACTTATCACATTATTAAACAATGGAAAGAAACCGTAGACTTCATTACTACAAAGGCGTTCACAGTGCAGACTACTCGATAAATGAACTAAAGAAACTGCATTCAAGGGAGATACCCGTTAACATGAAGTGTGGTGGGAGAAACAATATTCCCACAGATTATATAAAGCAGATATAGATTTCCACCACGACCAGTGACGACCCACCAGTGGTAACATGTGTTTCCAGTACTGTATCGACCAGGTAATGTAATGCAGTTGATAAAACCTATGTTGTGATATCCTCAGCCAAAAGCAGTTTACGGTCATCTTGTGGACTTCCAGGACGCGACCTAAGTAAGAGTGTTAGAAGGCTTAACGTTTTGTTTTCTGCGTTCTATAATTTTCATGGCAGTTTACTAGGCGAAATACAACCACAACGTTGCTGAGATATTTGCAAAACTCTGGACCGCCGGTGTCTATGGTGGGGAACGAACGCGCTATTGTCCGTTCCGGGGAGTAACGCGTTCACCACCACACCATGCGGGTCCTTCGCTTCGCCTGTCTCAGCTATTTCTATCGATCTTTTTGCCACAGCAATCACCCGTCAGCGGGGTTGATCTGGGGAGCCCAAATCGGCATAGGTGAATGACGGGTGATTGCTGTGGCAAAAAGATCGGTAGAAATAGCTGAGAGACAGGCGAAACGAAGGACCCGCATGGTGTGGTGGTGAACGCGTTACTCACCGGAACGGACAATAGCGCGTTCGTTCCCCACCATAGACACCTGCGGTCCAGAGTTTTGCAAATATCTCAGCAACGTAGTGTTAGAAGGGTTACAAGCGTAACCACAATGTTCCAATGGCACATGGTACATGGTTTGATTCATTACCGTTGTCGCTTCCGTGACATTCCATGCAGTGCCATTCCCAGTAGACAAAGAACCAAACCACTAAGATTTATCCATGAAAGCCGGTCATTATTGACGATATGTGCCAGCAAAAGTGTAGCGACCTCCTAAACAATCTTATGAATGTGGATAAATATGTTCTATTAATATGTGCTCTCTAATGAATTCATTATTTCACCAACTCGTGAAAAACCAACTTGACCTTGAAACGTATGAGCTCTATAGCCACTATACTAAAATCCTCTGGTTAGCTATATTTTGGAACAAACATCGAAACATAAGCAACATTAAATTGGTCATGATAAGGACCAGTGCTTACTTTGACTATTCCAAAAATATTCAAGGTGATCCCAGACGTATTCACAAGCAACAGGTACTCTAAAACCACATAAAAGAATATCGAAACGCACAGAATGAGGATCAGACTGTCATCGTACTGACTATTCACGAAGCTTTACCTGACATCTCCATACAAAACGCAAGCAGACCTCCACAGATTATTAGAAATGCGATTTCGACTGCCGCGTAGTTGCCGTTGTAGAAAAACGCCTTGTTGTAAGAAAGCTCCGGACCTACACAACTATCAGTTTTTATTTTCCTATTTAAACTCAGTCCTCTTAATAGAATATGATATGAATACAAAACAAAACGGGCAGTATATCAATATATACAAAGAATAAGGCGAATGGCGTTGATCAATCTCTATGGGATGCGATATGCTTTCGACTTCATCAAGCTTTACGTTTTATATCTTCCTAAATAAGGCTGGAATCAAACTGTCGACCCTAGTATGGGAGCGTGGTGTAAATGAGAAGCGAGATCGAACCTGTGCGCGATTTAATGTTTATTGCTGAGCACCTCGAATCACTAGCATTATACATGGACCATTGTAAACATATATATTAATTTTTCAGAAACCCGCACTTTCCATTACCACTACAGATACACTCACTATCTAGTGTTAACAATGAGTCAGCTTTGCAAGTGTTTTGCGATTCTCATTTGTTCTACTATTGCCTATGACTTAGTGGAGACCAGTAATCTCCACTACGTTCATGAAAAAGTAGCCCGATAGGTTAGATTTGCCTCAGAGTAACAAAGCCAGTTTCCTCTGTAGCATTCGTGAAAAGTCTGACTATCTGGATGGTAGTCTTCCTTTTGTGCAACTGATATTCTGTGGGATCCAGCCGCTAACAGTTCCTACCTACTAGATTTCTTTAAGAAACCATATGCCCGGTCTACCTAATCTCTCAGATATTGGCGTTCGTGGAGAGGTCTCTGATGTTTTTATCATTGACTCTAGCATGGAATCATAGAATGACTATATCGCCCGCGTCGTATACGTTAAAAACCGCCATGATCCTCTCAATGAAACGCTCCCTAGCGCTCATATTTCAGTCTGGTTCGCAGAAATATAGGGTTCCAAGGCGCCTGCTATGGTAGCGAGTACCGAAGAGTCGCTACAGTTTACATAGAGCAATGTGCTCCGTATCGGGAGCTCCTTTCAGTGTGAAGGAAATGACCCCTTCTAACTAATGATGGTTCTACGATTATTACCCATGCAGCCCGGCGTGGATATTGGACGTACTCACTGGTATATTACTGGGGGTCCTTAGTGCAAACAGCCAGCTTATTTATAAGAGACGAATCACCTTCCATCCTCTTAGGTTGGCTCATCGTCTTAGGTAACTTGATTTCAGCGAATTGACTAAACTATGCATTTCCGTCCAACGTATTCTTGAACATGTCCTCGTATATATGTAAAAGAAGAGTCCGATCACAGCAGAATCAGGGCGCCCGCTTGCATTTAATGGTATTACAAGCTTGGTGCTTTAACAAACCACCCCTTATATGCAATATGAACAAAAATCCCCGGGAGTAATAATCGGCTGTGAAATTTGCAGTGAGGGAGATCGGTGGGATTTGTACCTACATGTTATTATCAATGCACTTGCGGACCCTAGGCCTAAACAAATAGCACAGTCTTCGTGTATGACTTGTGCACAAAGCGCAATGGTGTAATTGGAATGATTTCAGCGCTAAAAAAATTCATTAAGAAGTACCTTCGAATATAACGATGAGAGGTATGATTGGAATGAGCATCCAGGGCTGAACATGAGCAACCATATCCAGAGGATGATTCAAAGCCTGTTCTTCTCTTTGCATTACCAACTGAGACACAGTCCATCTAAAATCCTGCTCAACACGTTGTGGACGACGTGAATTGATTTTGCCCCATATGTAGTCAAAAGCAACATAATCTTTCAACTTTAGTAGAGGTTCACCAAACAGTGATAATTCGAAGTTAAAATAAATACCAAGAGATTGAACAGATTTTTGCCAACCAGATATAAACTTTAATTTAGTGAAGCAAAACTTTTCCTAGAACCTACGAAATCCTTTTGCTCCGTTCATCGCAACTCCTAGCTTAAGTAGCAGTGTTGATATTTCCAGCTGATGCGTTTGATTTTTAAAAAAATTATGGTCCAGCATTAATGCTGAACCATGGCTTTAAAGAAACTGGATAAAATCGAGAATTTTAGGAAGAGCACTTCTATCCTTACGACAACAAGCCAAAGTCTGTTCTGCATATTTTTCAAGCCACAAAATCCTCAAGCTCATGAAGAACTACTGGCGGTTTTCGAGTAAACGGCATCATTGCGAATGGGTTAACAAAAACTTTGCAAAATTTCCATCAGTCTTCGATGGAAGCGATATACGACCATGACAAACACCTGAGTTCGTATAATTTTTCGTCTTATTCTTAGCAAACCTAATTTTTTGGATGATTCAGAAGATAACTGTTACAACACCGCCAGATCAAAATCGCGCGAATAATCGAAAAACTAAATAAGGGCTAAGAGAAAATAACATTACCGAACTCCAGTGCAAGACGCAGCCAGTTCTACCAGTAACAATCCAGTAAGGTCAAGCTGCGTGGAATTCCATGTGAACAGGAAAAGCCCACTTGCAATTAATCCTGCCTCTAAGCCAAGAGTAGGACGCCATCTAAACCACCAACATTTCAGTACTGAAACAGCTCTAAAGGAATCACTACTTTCTAACCACTTCTTAAGAGATCATTACATCCATCACAATGAGCAAAGTAAAGCTAAAAAAGCTCTCAGTGTTGATCAAACCCTGAAGGATGCGCCATGCAGTCGACTTCACTAAGCATCGTTTGGAGGTGATTGGATGCATATTTGGCCTATACAGTGTCTCGCGGTGGCCTGCCGATGTATCGAGCCAGTGTTGCCACCATCCCAGGCAAGTCTGGTACCAATTTGCCGACTCCGGAGGGATGGGAGCCTTGGTAAGCCACGGGCGCAGGACCTTAAGTGTCCTATGGGGCCCCTCCGACAACTGCGCTACATGCACCCAATAGGCAGAGTGTACACACGGAATCGTTGTCGTACCTTTCTAGCCTTAAGAGAAGTGAAAACGCAACGATGAAGAGTATGGAACTGCTTTTTGCCATTGTATACAGGCTGACAGTGACATATTCAAGTGCCCAATTCGAAAGACCGATGTCCAACGAGGCACATATCCCAATAGGAGCAAGCCACCTGGAAATACATGTCGTTAGTGTTCGGAAGTGAATCGAATCGCTCTATGAGTCACATACATACCTGAGCTGTTCTTTCATCTGAAGTCGGATCCTTTTCCTACGAAAGACCTCGTAAACGAAGCGAATAGAAACAGCAGCAAACCATTTCACCATATAATGACAGCATACCACAAACAAAGGCAATTTATAACTCTAAAGTGGGATGATTTTCTACACTGAGTGGAATTATGGTGATACGAGTTATCAACTCACTTTTAACAGCCATTTTTGATAAAATGTAAGGCCGATGGATAGCGGATAGTAGAGAAGCGCTATAAGCGCGATCTTCATCACCATAGTAGACAATGACTGCTACTGTCTAGACTACATTCGTGATCACAACAGCCATCTGAAAATACAGAACAGGTGTGGAGTGGCCGAACTGAATTATGACAGAAGAGACAAGAGCAACAGCAACAACGGCGACAACAACAACAACAACAACAACAGCAACAACAACAATAACAACAACAAGCGCATTGCCTGCTGTTGTCGAAGAAGTGAAAGGCCTCAATCTTCTTTAAGCATTTATCGAATTCGAGCACTGTCGTACCTGTCACGACGTTGAATTCCCAATAAACACAAACAATAGACCAGAACAGAGTAATGGTCGCTAAGCAGGCGACAAGCTCGAGCACTACTGAGACGGATTTCTACGCAGAGTTATTGACTAACACGTGTAAAGGAGTGCTGAAAGCAAAATGAGTGCTTTTCTGCAATGTGCAGACATTGCTACGGTTATGCTTCACGCCGCACACACATGGGCAGAACTCAAGTCATATCATCAAGTCAAGTCTAAATTCCAGTTGTTCTTTGCCGTTCACTAACGATAAATTCCCCAACACATCATCTTCAAAAGTGATCTACTCCTACTCCATCCAGTCGATAAGCAGACGGCGATCAATCACTTCCAGCTCGATAGTTGCGCGGTTCAAACTTGGAACGTGGCAGGCACCACAGCGACGACTCAGCGACACACAGCACCACTAAAGGCAGTGCAACGAACGACTCGAATTCAGGAATTTCTGGAAGCTTGGTTCTCATAACCAAGTTACCAGTTGCCAGGTGGATACAAGTTAAGAATGGCTGGCTTAAACCGCTCATTTTTTGCTCTTTAGCTTTTTCGCCTATCTTGTCAAATCAGTGGGAATTTACCATGAGGAAGTGTCGAATATGCCATAGAGTCGTTTCCTTCCATCTTAGCAATCATCAGAACTATTACTGACTGCAGCACTGATAGATTCGTGACGTGACCTCTATACGAGTCATACGGTGCGAACACCATGTCTGCGTTCAACCTTAGGTCAACACTTCGCAGCTTATAGTGAATTTTCCTAGTTTCAACAAAAACTTTTGGGAATCCACAATATTTCCTGTGTGGTAAGAGTTTCCTTCTCTTCTCACCATGAAATTGCCACTCGGTAGAGCTCATGACGTATACTCCTTCCATGTTGTTGCTTCGAAGCCGATATTTGGAACACAAAAGAAAGTGGACAAGCAGCATTTTGTCCAGCAGCATAAGATTTGGCTCCCTAATATATAGTTTCCGTTTATACGAGAGTCGCTGCTACGGCGAAAGGATAAAAAGAGGATAAAAGATCGAGCATTTACTAAGATAGAGCGTTCAGCGTTGATCAATCCCTGAGGGATGCGCCATGAATCCGGCTTCATCAAGCATCGCGAGAGTCAGTGCTCGCTACCGTATACATATTCGTGCCGTAGCAAGACAACTGATACGTTTTTCTTGTGTGTGCAGTGTGAGCGCAACGAAATGTTCTCTGCTATTCGTATTTCCATAATGAATCATGCGTATCTGGACAGCAATAAAATGGCATTAGTACTTAAAATATATTCAAATAGTGGACATGCCTGAATTTACTTCTGACTGTGCAAGTTACTACAGGATTAGATTTACTACTAACTCTAGAAGTCCCTACAGCATTGGCTTGATTCATGCCGAACAGTGCTGTATTTCCAAGGGATTACATCTGTTGTACGTATTTTTCTCATTGCTTGCAAGTTTCTCAATGGATAGAATCAAAAGTGCTGTTTTAACCATAATCATGTGGGGCGGATAGCACAGTGGTAGTAATGTCCGTCATCATGAGCATGGTGCTGGTTCGATTCCGCACTGGGCCAGCCACGCCTCTAATCCCTCCGGGGTCTGGAAATCGGTACTAGAGTTGTCTAGGAAACTTACTTCTTTCAATCCAATTGGGAGCGCTCCAATCCGGCTATCTCAGGACTTCAGGGAGAAGTACTCGACCAGCATTCTACGAGATTCAAGATAAAATGAAAATCCTCAAGCAGCAACCGAAGCCACAGGTAAAAGTTCGAAGATCTTCGTGCATAATGAATGAGAGGAAGCGAATTAGGTGTGGGAAGCGCCGGGGTCCGCACAGTAGACGTGAAGATGGATCAAATAAAATGTAAAAAAATTGTAGAATTTTTAAAAAATTGCAGAATTGTAACGCATGGCTAGAGCCTGAGCATTCATACTAACACATGTGCATATCATTCCAATTTGTAGTTCTCCATACAAGCCTGAATTGAGGCAGCATATAAAGGAAACCCTATATGCTCACCTACAATCTACTTGACACATTAGATTGCATAAAACGACAGCTATGTCGGCCAAAGGACGAACTGCTTAATAACGATGGAAAAACAAAATAGGAAACACACCAAAATGCTACGTCAGGCATTGGATTGGAAAGCAGAGAGACGAATACTTCGAATTCGAAGTTATAGTCCTGGAATATGAACCAGAAATATGGATTCGTTGAATTTGTGGGAGATATTCTTGGCATATGCTAATATTGTATAAGTCGGCTGAGGAAGTGAGTGGTTGGTGCAAATATAATGAGACAGAAACGAAGAAGCTCACCTTCCATATCAGTTACGGAGAAACACTCGTTATCAATGCAGAAGAGGTAGTGCTGTTCTATGGTCTGCTTCGACTAATCATCCACTAGTCGCACTTGAGATCACCTCATTTCTTCCAATCATCCTTACATTAATATCAGAGGAGACTCAATTAGGTACGTAGAAACGTGGAAGTATCCTCAGAAAACCATAAATATTAATGTGGCTGAGATATTAGCAAAACTTCGGACCGCAGATGTCTGCGGTGGAGAACGAATGCGTTATCACCGTTTCCGGCGGCTAACGCGCTCACTACCACATCATGCGTGCTCGTTTCGCGTGTCTCTCATAAAGTTTTCTATCTACTAGTGCCATCAGCAATCACCCGTCAGCAGCATTGGTCTAGAGAGCCCAAGTCGGCATTGAACCCAGTGAGGCTGTAGTTGAAATCACAATGTTAACTTTATTTGCTGCTTACTACAAAACCTGCTGAGAGACATGCGAAACGATGGACCCGCATGGTGTGGTGGTGAATGCATTAGTCTCCGTAAAGGGTAATAACGCATTCGTTCACCACTGCAGACACCTGCGGTTCAAAGTTTTGGAAATATCTCAGCTTCGTTATGGTTGTATTTCACATATTACCATACCGTGAAAAATTGTAGTGGTTAGCAGATAAAAAGTTAACCATAAACATTCTTATTCTCCATAAGAAGTATCACAGTGCACTCGATGATTTTGAAACGTACACAACCAAATGGTGGTCGTAATTGAGATTACCCAATTATTTAGCTGTAATGAAACTGATCGTTTGGATTGTATTGCTATTTCATTCGTTCTACGGGTAACCCTAACAAGTGATCTTCGGCTGTAGGACAGCGGAAACCAATGTTCTTTTTCTGAGTGAAGGCCTCAGAGTGTGACCTTCCCGTCTTTATTTTGTTGAACTGACGCGTATATTCTGTGTGTACGTCGACATCTTCAAGCTCGCGTGCATGGATGCGCTTTTATATGTGTGCGTTGAGTCCTGAACGTTAATTTTGTCAAAATGTTGAAATCAACAGATTGGAAAGCAATAGGAGGTGGTGGGAGTCGCGTTCCACGAATAGGCATCTAGTCTGTTGTGGTAAACCTGGGAAAGGTTTAGTGAATCCAGTTGCCAACGCAGAGCATGTGAAGTTCATTATGAGTACTTCCAGCTAAATATATCCGAAATCAAAGGCGATTCTGCTTATCCTGTCGGACTCTAACTCTTCGATGCGGTACTGTTGGCTGCGAACATTAAAAATGGGATGGTGACATTCCTCAGCAATTCTAGCTTGCCCAAATTGAACGACTATGATGGCAACACTTCGCGTGGTCTAAATTGAGACGAGAAATCACTGCTCATTATGTACAATTTAAAATACTGAAAAAGAACTATAGTGAACAAAGGTAGAAAAGTTGCAGTGATTCCTCGTGAACTGGGTGCTGAAATAAGAGAAAAACAGCTCCAGAATATTTTTCCTTATCAACCATCTACCGAAAATGAGCACGAAGACCAGTACAGAAAACTAAACAGAGATTGGCTCAAAGCGGGAAAAACAGCTGGTTAAGAACCACGTGTCAGCTTAAAAATGATGTGTTGACTTGTCCCGTTCATCATTCACTTATTGAAAACACACAAACCCACCTCTCATGATTAACTTGAGTACACCGATCCTCCAATATTCAAGGTCAGCTGTGTAAGCGAGCTGGCGGATTGGGTAACATGACCGCTAAGCCTCATCCTCAAGCAGATGCTTAAATCCATGCCAACTCATCTCCTTAACACCAAAATCTCCCTAAACCACCTACCTCGTGCATAGTTTTATAGAAAGTCGATCTTTTGAGTTACATCTTGCACAGCCAAACTGCACGTGTGTATTGGCGTCATTCAGTGTTACCACACTCTACACAAAACTCTCGAATGACGGCACAACACAACCCTTTCACGAGCTACTCATAGAAAATGAAGAGAAAATAAATATGTAACGCTTGTCGATTCGGGGGCTCATGACACTCTAAAAAATTGTTCTCGTTGCTTAGTGTGTAGGCGGTCAGCGAGATACTATGCTCAAATCGGAGGGTTGGCAATGGGACAACGACTGGCACCAAGCCTTGCCATTGCCGTTGTGCACAAGGTGGAAGTCCCAGTTCTCAAGCGCCGTCTTTTCCTCAACTGACGACACATAGACGTCATCTGCTCAAAACAAGAGGAGATAGGCAAATGTTCTGAACTGTTGGATGAACAGTCAGAGTATGCAAAGCTTACACGAGAAAAACTTAGAGAAAAGTGTTCTCTGTTCTTAAATGTTCAAATACACCTTTTCGAAGGTGCTACATTTCAGAATAGCATCGAAAGCAAAAGCAATTGAAACATCATAGTGCTCGACATCAAACAGAAAGCCCCTTCAAAGCTACTCTTCATATCAAATGAACTAAGCATCGGTATTATGGGGTGTTTAAGAAACGGTAACCTGAAGAACTCTGTGGCAATTATAGAAATTCCAGTTAACACTTCACGTCGACAAATGCTACGGTACCGTCTGTATAGAACAGAGGACTGCGTGGTTTGTACTAACAGTAGATATGGAGAATGTGTGAGCTCAGATGCAATATACCTGATCTCATGTAAAACGTGCGGTGATGAACACACTGCTGAAACGGGTAGACCACTTTGTATTCGCATAAGAGAACGCCTAGATAAAATGTCGAACGCCCCCCAACACAGTACTCTTCTAGGTACATACAACGCACAGAGGAACAACGGTGACGATTTTGAGGTAGTGGTCACAGTCCTGGGTTGGGAATCTAAAACACCTGCGCGCAAAACCGTTTAGCTTTTTGGACAAATTCCAAGCATCAAAAAGCAATAGAAAGGGAGGGAGCGACTATCACAAGTGATATGCCGCCTTATCTCAGACCGATTTTATGATCTGACAATTTTTGGATTGGTTTTGAATCAGATTTTTACTAGAATTAAAAAATATTAACCGGTTAATGAAATATAGTGTGGTATAAAATGTTTAAGGGCTAAGGAAACTAAATCGCTGAAACGTCAGTCATCATATTTGAAAAAGAAGAGATACCAACCTCGCGCTGACTTGAACAAGGACAAGCCGTAGGATGTCACTGATTATTCATGCCGAGGTTAGGTGAAGTCGGTCTTTCGAGAGCACTTGATTATTTATTAGATTTGGCAATGCGAACAAAGAATGCAAAGTTAGATTGGCTTGGAACTATCTTACAAACACTCGGCATTACACCAAAGAGAAGTCTATTCCAGTAAAATAACCGGCACTAACTTCTATGACATGCTGAGCACCCTCACGAAATGTAGCTATCCAATCCCTACTTTGTTACACAATGTGACATGTGACTTAACGAAACCCATATTTCCCAGGATCGACTTTCTATTAACCTCGGCACTGGACTATAAATGCGTGGTTTTCTTGTTCAGAAATCGCGAGGTTGTTATATACCATACATTTACTACCGTACAAAACACACGATACATCAGTAGCTGACGTTTAGGCAGTATCGCCTTCTTCAGTGCTTAGAAAGACAAAAACCTGTATGACAATCACATGATCAACACTTTTTCAGAAAAGCAACCGTTTTTCAGGTGAGTTCCACTGAGAAAGAATAGCTGATTATAGTATGGTTGATGACTGCACCACCTCAAATCAAAAATTGATGAGAAGATACGGGGCAGGTCGCGTGTGGCGTCTGAGCATTCATCCCAGCTATTCATCGTGGGTTCTTGGCATTTATCTAAAAAACCTGGATAAGTTTGCACGTTGGTGTTTTAGCCTCTTATGCGAGGATAATGACTTTTACATCAAAATCGTCTCTGCTATGCTTTTTCATCCTATACGCGCGTAGTGGGTACTTGTCCTGCTTCTCGTTTGCCATTTAGGTGTTCTTTTGTGGCAGGGCGGTGAAAAGTGATGTAATCTACCAGGAAGCAAGTTCTGGTTCGATCCCCTTCCAACGCTGTCTTGAATTTTACGTGCAAACGCTTTGGCCGGGTGGGCTCTGTTCCGGAGTGAAACGAGAATCAAATCGGCCAGCATTCTACGACATTCATAAATGAGGCGAAATCCCCAAGAAGCAACCGAATCCACCTGGAAACCAGGAGACCTTCGGGAAATTGGATGGGAGGAAATGAATCGAATACAATAAGTGCTGGGATCCATACAATAGAAGTGAACGATGGGTCGTGAACGAAAAGTTTGCTATCTTTAGTTACTGCAACAGAAATTCAAATGTCCTCTCATTCCGGCCCATAACAACGCTCAACAGTTGTCAGCTAACAACCACAGGGAACTGTTCCAGAAAACACCACGTCGATCGGACTTGAAGGACAAGCTATCTACGGACTTTCTTATTTGAGCACACAATTTCTAAAATTGCGCTATCCGATTACCACTCAAATCATTCTCTTCAACAAGAACAACAACTCTACGCAAACAACTGTGTTCACTCAAATTTACCTTCGCCAAGTGACTTAGGATTGTTTCTGGCTTGAGAGAATAACTGCGAAATAAGCACTATTGACCGAACTGTCGTTACAATGACAGAGACGAGGTTATGCAGCCGACTTCATCCCTTCGTGTACTTGCCTGTGGACGAATACTATCTTATCGATACAAACAGAAGCGTGTGCTCACACGACGCTTATTAACGTAGTACCTTAATGGAGACCTCAAGCAATTTCATTTCAAATTTTCTATTTGTGCAATATTTGTTAAAGTCTCCAGAACGATTTTCACTGCAACTTGGAAGGCGAACACTCGAAACGAGAGAAACAAACTGTTTATTAGCAAACAGCGGCTATCGTGGAGGAAAGATGAGTGAGTTCAGGTAAGCACTTTGCTTGCATTCACCCCAAATTGCTGCATCGTCATCAATGGATATTTGAGAGATGGCTTTTTCCCCAACGGAGATCTTAGCAGATATGGTCTTCCAATGAGTGCCTTTGTCGTCGTAGAACTAGAAAAACAGTGTCGCTTCGAAGACTGTTGGCGTTCTATTCTCTTACACCACAAAACGGTTTTGGGAACTCACTTCCACTTGTCCATGAAGGGAATACAGTTGTTCGGCTTCGGCAATGAAAGCGAAGTACGCAATGGTTGTGTGAAGCTGCGTCACCCTCTAAACGAATTACTTGTCACACCGATAAATGTGTCAGCGCACTTTTTTCGACAAACTTCCACTGCCCATACCTAGACGTTTCCTTCAGAAAATAAATGAATCCGAATTTGTTCATATTTGGCGATGTTCTAGCAGATTTCAGTAGAAATCAAGAGGGGATAACGAGGAAAATCTTAGGCGATGCGTTTCACCTCAGGTAATCTACTCAAAATCCAGTTCTTCGTAAATATCAACATAACATACGTCATTGTCTGGTCTCGGAATAATATTGCTGTCTATCTCAACACGGAGATACGAAGCAAAGTCCTTGATCGCGTTTACGAACAGCGTGTGGACCTCTCCACCATTCTTGTATTCAAGTCGTTTCCTCAGAATTTCCGATCGAAAACATGTTTCTCCTGAACCGATACCGAGGACACAGTACAGCACGCAAATCAGAAATGCAGCAATGATTTTCATCTGCAAAGGCCTCATGTGAGAATAAAGAAAGCAAATGAACAGAAAACAAACACAGGCGGCGAGATTCAGTAGGCGGTTGTGCTTTGTAAGCAATGAAGGTGTTCGGTAGTAGCACGCCTATTGATGAATACGGGAATTTGAAACTTTCTTTGAGATGGAAGATGTGAAAGTGAAAGAGCTCCGGGGTTCAGAAAACGGCCATGCTGAGATACAGCAGAAAATATGGAAGACAGTGGTAGTTGATTTTAAAAACCGACATTTTCTTAACTTCGAATTCTTCGCCAACAACAGTCGAAGCTATCGGCGAACAAAAGTGGTTCGCATTGTTGATGAACATGTCATCTCCCTTGTTAGTCTTCGGCAAGGTCGGTCGGCGCCCACAAGCTCTCATTGGTCTTATGCTCACGTGTCAGTCATTCATCTATTGATAATTTCATCTTTCCCAGATCTCCAAACCGGTGCGGTCTTTGCCTTTATACCACGTGCTCTCATAGATGATCATTCGAGAAAAATGTTGGCACTCCACGCTGCGAACCACTATGCCGATCATAACTGGGGAAAATTCCTGTAGAATATGCTGTTATATCCGTACTACACACTTTGGTACTACTGGAAATATCTTCTATTCACAATACAGTATAATATAGATTGGGATAAATGAGGGTTACGTCGAGCTCCATTGTTTGACGAAAAGATATTTGCTGATGACAGCTTCTAAAAATTGCTTGTCTTGGCAGCTCCACATCCATATTATGTAGGGCTGACAGCAAAAATTTGAGTAGTAGCTCAAAGAGGACTGAAATAGCTAAAAGGTTAAGATAGTCTCTTAGCGGCACAGAGATTCTGGAAATGAGCAGCGGTAGCCAATTGGTGAAGCATGCAACGAACCTCGAAACTGCAGTTCAGAGGGGTGTGGGGAAATTGGGGATTACAATGATAGACACTGACAGACAGACATCGTCTTTATATAGGTCCGGCCGTGTTTATCTTCGAACTTTACTGATATGAAAACGTCTTCTCTAGCTGTTAAAGGGTGAGGTTCATAAGATATTTGCATTCATGCTGATTTCAAGGTTTAAAGCCTAATGCCCGATATGAATTGGGTGCGATGCATTTCACACCGGATTAATGACGGCTTTTACCACTGTGCGAATGGATACTAGCTCGTGTTAACACTCTGGCGACGACGCCTAGTCGTGGGTTTGTTGCGGATTGGAGACGCCTTGTTTTCAGTCTTTATGGAATTTTCGGTTTTTCGTAAATGAACAGTGATTTTGACGATACAACACGATACTCTCAGCATGTGAAAGTATTTTAGTAAGAAAGTAAGAGTTACACCAACGTATCGAATGACTGCAATGCAGCCAGCCCATCCTCGAACTTTTTGTTGAACATGAAAGAAGAATAAATATGGACGGCTTGCCTATCCAGCAGTTTATGGCTCTCTTAAAGGAGTGCCTAAACTGGCTCGATCTTCAAATTGCCTGGGAAATACTACGCGCAAATAAATGAGCTGGCAATGAGAAAACGGCTGGCACCAAGCCTTAGCATTGCGTTTATGTCTAAAATAGAAGCCCCCGTTCTCGGTCTCCGACTCCTATTCTACTGTAGATGTAAGGTGATCGTTTTGTTATTTTCTGTACTCAGAAGTAGATAAACAAATGCTTTGAATTGGTAAATGAGCAGTCGGAGTACATTAAATTCACCCGGAATCAACCGAAACGAAATTGACTTCCATTTCTTAACATTCAAATTGACCCTTCAGGTAGAGGTTACATGAAAAAGTAGTAACGAAAACCAAGTAACAAGAACATTCTCGTTCATTTCCTTTCTTCCCACCCTTCACACACAAGGAGGGCGCTTGTGAGAAACATGTTTCGAACAGCCACTTCTGTGTGCACAAGTAGGGAACTAAAGTAAGAATCGCGCGACTTGGCACGGCAAATAGCCGTCTCCAATGGCTACGAAATACTAACCCCACGAGATAAGATTAGAAGGAAGCGACGCTCCAAAACGAAAGACTTGGCCTAAAGAAAATCACGTTTATGTTGGTCTTTATTAGGGATGGAGTAAGTATAGCTATGAAACGATGCTTAAAAAGGTCAGGTTTAGAGGAATCGGTAGCGATAATTGAGATGCCGCTGAATACTCTTCATCGTCAATTAGTTGGTAACCGCCTATATGACCGTCTATGTGAAACACAGAATTGCGTATTTTGCACTTATAGCGGGGACGGTGACTGTATGAGTTCAGGTACGATATACCTGATGTCTTGTAGTACTTGCGCAGACGAATATATTGGCAAAAAGGGCATACCTTTATGTAGCCGCATAAAACAGAATCTAGATGGTCAAAAAGTAAGGCAAGGTACGTCACCGGGGACGCATAGCATACAAAATCATAGCGGAGACGATTTTGATATAAAGGTCGCTACCCTAGCATAGGTCTCAGAACACTAACACGCAAGCTTCTCGATGCTTTTTGGATAAATGCCAAGTATATGAGAATGGATAGTAGGGAAGAATGCCCATAGATAACACGTGATCTAGCCCCGTATCTCAGAACTGGTTTTTGATGTGGGGTGGTGCAATTATCAACCATATGCAACTCTGAGCTGCTGTTCTTCGTCGATGGAAGGCAGGTAAAAAACGATGGGTTTGTCAAGAAGCCGATGATCGTGTAATTATCGTTCAGATTTTCATCTTTCCTATTGTGCTGTTGAAGCGTTTGACCTATTAAATCACACATCAACGTGCGCCTCCAGGCTCTGAAGAAAGCGATGCTACCGGGATGTCAGCTACAGTTGTGCTATATGTGTTTTTTGCATGGGAGTAAATATATACTGTATAACAACATCGCGATTGCTAAACAAACGACGCATTTATAATCCAATGCTGAGGTTAATAGAAAGTCAATCCTGGGAACGGAAGGAACATATTCCGATAGAATGAACGACTCAATTACCCATTCAAAAAAGAAAGTTTGGATAAGAGCACTTAACTGTTCACAAAATGATGGAACTCAATATTTTCACCTGATAGCGCGACAACACACCTCTTTCACCTTAGCAGAACCAGGTATAGGTGTATTTTACAACAGCTAGATTCCCTCAGAGGTTGTGCACATGACAACATTGTGGAAAAGACTGCTCTGCCACTCGTAGGCATCAATGATATGTATGTTACTATTTGCTAAATGTTACTATGGTCAGTGTCCCATGGACTAAGGCGCGTGTGGCGCAGTGGTTGGAGGCACCACTGCGACGCACACGTGGAATCAGTCCCCGCGCCCATGGCTCGCCAAGCCTTCCATGTCTCCGAGTTCGGTAAATAGGTATCAGAGTTGTCTGGGAGGATAGCAGCGCTGGCTTAATATATCGGTGGGCCGCGGCGAGTCATTGTAAAGGCCATATATGCATTCGATCATCTCCAAACAATACTTAATGAGGTCGCTTGAATGGCGCATCCCTCAGGGGCTCGATCAACGCCGAGAGCTTAACCCTTTTATTTTATTTACCACGGCCCATTGTTCAAATGCATTACTGTCAGCACTTTGAAATATTTTGCACACTGTGTTGAGTCCATTTCTGGCTTTTCTATATCCGCATATTCCAAACGAGTTCTTCAAACTGTTCGGTTTATGCAAGGATGTTGTGTTATGTTTATTAGGCCGACGTTTCCACGTCTTCGTCTGCTGAGCCGCAATGATTCGAGGAGTCGATTGTCCATAGCCGTTCGTATCCGCAATGTGTGTGCTCGTAGTCGCATCGAGTCAAATTTCTGGAGTGTAACACAGGCTGAGTGAAGAACTTCACTCGGCCGTGACCTTCTGTATAATTCAATATACGAAGTTTGTTGATCTATTGCCGTCCATTTTGATTCGTCTTCAAAGTAACAATGCGTCATGCAACAGTCGTTGTTACCGCAACCAACGCGCAGAGAATCAACAACTATCGTATATAAAAGAGCACTACGGGGTAGTTTTTTCGTCGAGCAGTAGTCCACTCTGGAAGATCTGATTCGATGTGACTACGAAAGCCCACACGTTGACGAAGAACGACTACGGACCACCGATTTGAAGCAGTCCGACTCTGAGGAAGACGAAGACGTTGAAACGCTATCCGAAGTAAAGTTCTATGATAGTCTCGTGCTAGCTTAACAATCTAAAGAAATATTAATTATTTGTGCCGAGGAGAAATAGTAGTCGGCCTTGAAGAACAAATTGCCCTATTATGATAGCACAGTAGATGATCGATCGAAAATCTTCAACCTTTACCAACGCATGCGTGAACTAAATGTGATGTATCACGTGGTGCTTGTTGTTAAACTGAAGCGATTCACAAAGGGGAAATTCTAGAGTTTGCTTGAAGGGATCCAGAAAAACTCTTTGTAACCTTTCGTCTTGATTTTACACCGTCTCATTTCACGTTCATATTTGCTGCCTCCTAAAAGCATTCTCGACGCTTTATCAAAGCAACTTAGAAGACGTTGTCCAGATAAGGATTTTTTATTGAAATTATTGCTGCGGATAGACCATCGCCTTATTCACCACTTCATCGTTGTTATGACAATGGTCTACGTCGAACACCTTTGATGAATGACTGTTAGCCTATTTGATTTCCGATTTATGTACTCGAAAATTGTAATCTCATAACGTTAGTATAATTAAAGCTCTGTTTTCTTGGTAAAGATGTGTGCCCACCAATGTTTCCTGCTCCAATTCATAAATAGTGTCTTGTTCTACCCCTGAACTTATACGAGGTTGTTATACGAGATTTATTCGCGAAACGTTTCAACATCTTCTTCTCCAAAGCTGCAGTGATTCGGCTGTCCACAGCCATTCGCCCTCCCTTGAAATGTCGGTCCATTTCATTCCATACAGTTCACCTCTATCTAAAATGTGTTTATTTGGTTTTAAGAGCCTATGATCACTCCGGCCACGTTTTTCAAATAATACAAGACCAATTTTTTACTGATTTTTTAGTTCCTCTTCAATTTTTTGAATACGAAGTTCTGGTATAACTATAATTACACTATCAATCTGGACTTACACACACGTTGTGGTGTGTTTGTTAGGCAGAGCTGGTGCTGTACAGCTTCCGTCACCACTGAACGCGATGGGAAAAAGTCAGTTTTTTAATTTCGCAATGAATTAATATTCCGAAAAAACTGCTAAGATGTAGAACTAGGTCCTAAAATTTACAAGCAAGGAAAGAAAAAACCGACTAAGATGATTCCAATTGAAGAAATTGTATGAGTTACGTGTGTGATTGTATGCTCTTGGAAGTCAGACCGCGACCTACAGGGGTGGGATTCGTCACCCCAGCAGAGTCTCCCATGTTGAGAAGGACTCCGGCGTTTCCATCAAGAAGCCCAGCCAAGAGTAAACCAATACCAGAATCCACCACCGT